>SNQJ01S0050532.1:14639-46646 GCA_010110895.2 Picea sitchensis
ATCTAGGGACTTTAACTGCTTGGTCCCAGACCAAGAACCCCAGTCATATACTGGGGGCCCTCTCAAGGGTCTTTACTACTTGGTCCCAGACCAAGAACCCCAGTTATCTACTGGGGGCCCTTTCAAGGGTCTTTTGCCATAGCACTGACTGTTTGGTCCCAGACCAAGAACCCCAGGAGTGCACTCGGGGCCCTAGATCTCGGCTAGGGTCTTTGCCATCCTCCCGGAGAATGGCAGTTGCTTTAAATTCAACAACTGTGAACTATGGCACAGATGTGTAGAGCATCTTGGACATGTTGCTCTCAGAATTCTGGGTAAAATTGTGACAGGGATGCCCTCATTCACTACAGAATACCAGGAAGTGAGTAAAGGGTGTGTTCTAGGAAAATATGTGAGGGCACCTTTTTCCCAAGAGCGATTCAAGATCCAAGGGTATTCTAGACCTGATTCACATTGATATCTGTGGCCCTATGTCCTCATTATCCATAGGAGGGAAGTTCAAATATTATATAACCTTCATAGATGATTACTCAAGAAAGACTTGGATCTATTTCTTGACAGGAAAAACCTCAGAAGAAGTGCTCAATAGGTTTCAAGAATTCAAAGCCTTTGTTGAAACTCAAACAAGAAAGAGGATAAGAGTCCTCTCAGGTCTGATAACGGTGGGGAATATACTTTGTATGCCTTCAAGAAGTACTGTACTGAGGCTGGAATCAAAAGAAAGTTGATGTCCCGTATACTCCTCAACAAAATGGGGTCTTAGAGAGAAAGAATAGAGCTATTGTTGGTGCAGCAAAAGCAATGTTGCATGATTTGAATCTCCCCAAGTTCCTCTGGGCAGAAGCTTGTAACACTGCAGTGTATCTACAAAACAGAAGTCCTCACAAAGTCTTGGGAAATGTGACGCCCAAAGAAGCATTTACCGGGAGAAAGCCGGATATCAACCATCTCCGCATATTTGGATGTATTGCCTACTGCCATATTCTTGTTGAGAAAAGGACTAAACTAGATCCTACAACAGAGAAGGGAATTCTGGTTGGATACAGTGAGACCTCCAAAGCATATAGGATATACATTCCCTCCACTAGGAAAACTGTTCTACGCAGAGATGTAAAATTTGAAGAAGAAAGAGCGCTATGAAATTCATGTCAAGACATTTTGGAAGCAGAAGACCCCAATCAAGAAGAGAAATCATCATCAAGTAGAATAGACCCTCCCACCATGGAACAACAAGAGAAAGAACAACCAACTCTCTCCAAGAAAAGAAAACCAAAGTCGGCCGAACAACTGTTGAAGGAAGCCAGTGAACAAGTAGAGTCACCAAAGATTTCAGTCAGAACAAGCATACCTCCTTAGAGGTATTTAGGATATGCTTCCCTCACGAGTAACATGATCGAATTGGAACCAACCTGCTTTGAAGAGGTTGTTGAAAAGAAATCATGGAGGGATTCTATGATAGAGGAATATACCTCTATAATAAAGAGTGATGTGTGGGAAATTGTATCGACCACTGAACAAATCTGTAGTTGGCTCCAAGTGGATATACAAGATAAAACATGCAACTGATAGAAGCATTGACAAATACAAGGCCAGATTCGTTGCACGAGGCTTCTCTCAGAAGGAGGGGGTGGATTATGAAAAAACATTTTTCCCAGTAGCTCGTTACACCTCCATTCGTACAATTATCTCTATTGTCCCTCAGATGGGGTGGAAAATACATCAAATGGATGTTAAAACTGCAGTTCTCAATGGAAACATTGAAGAAGAGGTCTATTTGGAACAACTAAAGGGATTTGAAGTCCACAACAGAGTGAGTTATGTTTGTCGTCTAAAGAAAGCTTTATATGGCCTCAAAGAGGCACCCAGAGCCTGGTACTCCATAATAGACTACTACCTTCAAAGTATTGGATTTGTCAGGAATGATGCTGACTCAAACCTGTACCTTCTTATAAAAGGAGGGGACATTCTCATTCTTGTACTCTATGTGGACATTCTCTTTCTAACAGGAGCAAATACTTTAATCATAGCCCACAAGCAAGATCTGGCTAAGGAATTTGAAATGAAAGATTTAGGCTTAATGCATTATTTTCTTGGATTGGAGATTTGACAGCAAAATGGTAAAGCTTTCCTTGATCAAGGAAAATATACAATTGAGATTCACAAAAGATTTGGGATGAAGGACTGTAAACCCATGGCCACTCCCATGATCACTAATCTCAAAAGATTAAATTCTTTTGAGTCAGAACAGGTGAATCCCACCATTTTCAGACAATTAATTGGATGCTTGATGTACCTAACTAATATTAGACCTGATATTTGTTTTGCTATCAATACACTCAGTCAACATATGGTAGACCCCCGAAGAGTTCATTGGGTTGCAACAAAACACATACTGAGATACTTGAAGGGCACCTTAGACTATGAAATTCAGTATCTACAGGGAGACCAAGTCAAACTAGTAGGTTATTCTGATTCAGATTGTGTTGGTAGTACAATTGATAGGAAGAGCACCACTGGTTGTTGCTTCAGCCTTGGATCAGGCATGATATCATGGTACAACAGAAAACAAAAATCAGTTGCACTCAATTCAGTGGAAGTCGAGTACATGGCAGCTAACCAAGCGAGTTGTGAAGCCATTTGGCTTTGAACAGTTTTGGTGGATCTGTTTAACACAAACTTTGATCCCAACATAATATACTGTGATAATAAAAGTTGTATTAAGCTATTCGAAAATCGAGTATTTCATGATAGATCCAAGCATATTGAAATCAGGTACCATTTCATCCAAGATAGATTACAAAGAGGGGCATTACAACTTTAGTATGTACCCACTAATGAAGAAGTTGCATAAATTCTTACCAAAGGATTGCCAAAGGGAAAGTTTGAACATTTTCGAGAGAAGCTGGGTGTTATAGAAAACCCATTCCTCACTAAGAGGGAGTGTTAGAGTATATAGTGAGGAACAATTTTCTCACTAAAGAAAAAGGTGAAATCGTAGGCTATCTCAATGAGTGATTAAGTCCCAACCATTGATCTAGTAAAAGATCTAATGGCTGGGATCTCATGTGGAAAGGGGGTCCACATCAACCCTAAGTGAAGAAAAGGAAAGGGTAAGTTGACCTAGAGACATATAGAGAATGTATGCAAATGGCGGCTAGAAGAGCTCGATGCGGAAGAGGAGAGGAGCTAACATGAACTGGTGTGATCCTTACCGGCTGTGGTTGAGTAGAGAAGGGCACAAACTCACTCATCACTCATACAGAGTGTAAGGGGTCGAGATAGGGCCATTGTTAATGTATATATGCAGGGATCGAGAAAATGAGCCGAGTGAGGGCCATTGCAACAGGGAAAAGGTGAAACCCGATCTGTACCTGCACAATACCAGTTCGTATATGCTACAGGTGTACAAAATTGTATGGTACCTGTCAGGACTGTAAGCAAAGCATGTGTATTTTGTGTTTTTGATTCAGTATATTAAAATTTCATCTCTGTTTATTATGTATCTTGTATAGTGACAGGGTAGCTGTTCTATTTCATATAATATGTGTATGCTATCTTTCTTAGTTTATCATTTAAAAGTCAAATGAACAACTAAAATCACAAAACGAAAGCCTCTTTATCTCTTGTGGGATGCTTTACACAGGACACGTGTCTCAAAATCGTGACACGTCCTCGGGAAGGTGTCCGACACGATTTGGTGCAATGTCCTGCACTCATGACACAACTTGATCACGTGTTCGACACGTATCGTAGCGTGTCTTCACGTGGACACCACAGATATGCACACTTGGCCCCTTTTGGACGTGTCAGGTGACTTAGGTTGAAACTCAATATAGAAGGTTGGAACTGGATTGCACTGTGCTGTTATCTGGGAGAGGTCATCTGCTGTAGGGGCCTAGATGCTCTTGTCTGCTTGTTGGTATGAGATCTGGATTGACATTGTTGTTGAGGTTTCTAAAATGTGGGAATGGTCCCTCGGGTCTGCATTGATCTGGAGTTGGGAGCGATGCTGCCATTGGTTTGTCCCTTAGTGCCCCTAGTTGATGGTAACATTGTGAAAAAGGATGTGATCCTTTGGGTGGAATCTAGTATAGGAGGAGGATGAAGAGTATGGGAATGAAATCTGAGGGCCTCCTACATGTATAAAGCTCGACATCTTTGGTCGATGTATCCGAAGAGATTGGAAAGGGTTTGTGGCCCCCTGAAGTGGCAATAGAACTACCCATGGATCTTATTTAAAACGGGGTAGTGGAAAATGAAGTGCTTTGTCTCAACATGAATGAAAGAGACATAATACAAACTACCTATCAAACACATTGAAGACATTAGTCCACACACATTTGAACGGATCAGATCAAGAATAACTCTTGATCTTTGCACATTGCTTGGGAAGATAGTGTTGGCGTGCTTGTCGATTGTACAACCATTGCACCATGTTCTTTAAGAGAAAGAGTGCTTCATAGTGGAGGTGAACAATTTGCTTATGATATAACTCACATAGATTGCAATTCTTATGCACTAAAGCACCGTGCTTCATTGGATCCGCTAGCAGTATGTAAAAGCCACCTTCTTGCACTCCTTTGGCCAAAACTTGATTAGGATGAGGGTTGCATTTTCTAATGATCAGTTGCAGATCATCAAATTTAGCCATACATTGTAGATCTGTCATGCAAGAAACTAAAAGGATTCTTTGTTGAACAAGAATATACAAGACATTATGTAATTCTAGAACATCACTTGAAGGCACGCAGAATGATACGAAACCCATCTTGGTCATTGGAAATGTGTCATCATCCCCAAGAACCACCTATATGTTTGCATCTTTTTCTTGAACTTTGTAGGAAACCTTCTTGTTGAAGATCTACTGTTTTATAACTCGGTTCGAGTTGACTCGTAGTCGGTCAACTCGACCAAGTTGATAGATGACTTGGTCGACTCGACCTGTGACTAACTCGACCAAGTTGATAGATGACTTGGTCGACTCGACCTGTGACTTGGCTTGGTGGGTCGGTTGGCTATCAAACTGGTCGAGTCAAAGCATGACTCGACCGGTTTGGTACCAAAACCAGCCCCGCTGATCTAGTCCATACTCTACTTGGTTGAGTAGGATGCATGATCCTCATAATGTATTAAGGTAAAATTCAGTTTTTTTAATAAAAATGAAAACCTAAGCACTAAACTCCTCAGGAATTTATTATAAAGAGATAATTTCAATTTCTATATTTGCTTCACACCTCTCTTATTGAGTATTTGTGAGCATTTGGAGTTTTGGAGTAGAGCTGAAATCTTGAAGAGCAGTGTGAGGTTTGAGCTACGAGTTGGTTTGGCAATTGTTTGGGGCTGTTTGCAGTGGATTTGGCATATTAATGAGGAGGTTACAACCCATCTTGAAGCTTGGAGGAGTTGTGGACCAAATTCTTGTGCTCAATGCAGATTAGAAATTGGAATTTTACTTCATTGCTGCCACCCCAAGAGTCGAAGACCCTGCATGGATCCATGCCGATCTTGTTGATGGGGAGTTTTATTGCAAATATTGCAAGAAATGCATAAGGTGAGGGGGATTCAGAAGTCGAAAGAACACTTGGCTGGTATAAGAGGCCAAGTTGCTCCATGCATGGTCCCATGAGAAGAGTTGCAAAGTCAGCTTGCAAAATTTGAAGAAGACAAGGCTTAAGCAAAAGGAGATGGTAGCATGTTTTTCAGACTCTAAAGCCTAGAGGCCACGAGTCTCATTGATTATGTATTTATCATAAGATTATGTGTCTGGATGCTCCACTGTGCAATGTGCACAGACCACCCTCCACCATAAACGGTGTTAGTGGAAAGGCACCATACCATGGAGAACGTTGTCTCTTAAGTTTGGATGGTAACACATTCTCTTCGGCAGAAGTTTCTGCACTTTTTGCACATTGCTTCTGCTGCTGCTTGGCTTTCTTAAGATGCATAGTGGCCTATCTTGTGGCACTTGAAACACTTCACATGACTCAAGTCCTTTTTCCCTTTGTTCAAAGAACTCGAATCTCCCTCCTTACCCCTCCCAGGGCCTCCACTTTTACCTCCTCTCTTCACCTTCCTGGTGAGGGTTAGGTTCTAGATCTCCCCCACTTTGGTTGAAACTGTCTCTAGACCGGTGTCCTTTTGGATGAAATCATCTCAAAACTTCTCAAAGGTGGGCATCTTCTCACAAGCACAGACACCCCGAATATAAGGGTCCCAAGGTGAAGAATTGAGTTCTTTGGGTACCAACTCTTCATTCACGACCTTCATCCTGTAGCAGGCTGATCTCTCAACCTAGTGATTTTTATGAAGTAGCCAGCCACAGTCTCTGTGTCACTCGTGTGTGGTGGTGATCTTGTTCCCAAGCAGCATCCTGCAATAAATATTCACACTTTGATATAGAGTGATCAAGGCATCACACATATCCTTGGCTGACTTCTTCTTCATGATGTGAGGGATCAAGTGGTCTTTCACAGAGTCAAGAATGATTCTTTTTGCTTTGGCTGCCTTCTTGTTGTGTGCGGCCAACTGCATGGGATCAATAGGGATTGGAACCTTCCCCTCAACAAAACTTCAAAGTTCAACCTTCTCCAACAACATCTGCAGCCTGCACTTCCAAGGGGTAAAGTTGGAAGTGCCCTTTAACTGGGCACATGCTTTGAGTCTGAGACTAGTCATTCCTGCAGCTTCATAACACACCTCAAACAAACAGATCAGCTGGAACCAAAATAAATCTACAACCTACCACAGGTGCAGATCCTCTCTCTCAGGCATAAACAACACTCCCATCGCTAGAGTCTTATGGGCACCTCATCCACAAATCTCTCACAGTTCCAAGCACCTATCTGAGGCAGATCAGTGTCAATCAATGAGGCTAGGGCATCACACCTGCCGAAATCCTCTGACAGCTCCCTTTCACAGGCAGCAGCCCATTCCTTACATGGATCCTGGGGGATTTCAGAGGTACAACTCTGATACCATATTGAAATTTAATTCATGATATGCAGATCTGCACTTCCTATGAGAAAAACCTACATCACAAAACTTAGATTATCAAAACTTCAGGGTTCCATCTACTCAAATACTGGACCGTCTATTAAAAAACAAAGACATTGCATACTACTGGAAACACAAAACAGCATACTGCATTTACTTAAATGTGCAAAAAACAGAGTTCTGGAATTTAGGACAGCACACAGAAATTTTGCATTCACCCACTCATTACTTTCTATTAATCAAATCTCCAACTCTCTCACAGTCCCAATGAAACACCTTGCCTTCTTTTATAGAAGAAGATGGCTAGGGTTTACAATCAATGAATACCATCCTAGTGGTGTACTTAGCATTAGAACTAAAACCCTAAATCTGCCAAGAATAAAGCACCAATCCTGCATGAGAGAATGCCTACAGGCTACAATAGAGCGCCCATGGTCTAAATCTGGAAACCCCCTCAAACACATTGCTTACTCTAAATCTGGAATGCTCCCCGACTACCATGCATTTTTTCTAATTTAGAAAAGCACTTTGTGAAATATAAAACAGCTACTCCTAAATAAAAATAGCACCTAATTTAAATCTGACAAGGGATGCACTGTTCTAAATCTGGAACAGCTATTCTAAAATAAGACAATGCTAAAGCTGGCAAACCTAACTAAAGATAGCAATAGCAAACACATAGACTGCCATCTAAACAGTGTTGCACCTTCACTAAGGCTTCTCTTACTGCTGCGCCCTTATCCAAACAGCCATCACTGTTGCTGCACGGTAACCTTGACTGAACTGGATCTGCTGCGCTGAAGTGTTAAACCACTGAAGGAAGAGCACCTCCGGAGCAACCAGGTAAAGCTAACTTGTATGTATGCATATCAAGGCCTCTCCAAATTATAACGTGGAAGTATCTCATCCTCTACATAAAAATTGCTTGTTGTCCTTGTAGCCTTGAATGCCATGATCAATTGCTGGGAAATAGACAAATTGCAACATAATTAGAATTTGTACTCACCTGACTCATTGTTAATATCCTGAGGTTAATACGGAGCATTATTGACTATAAACTTGGGGATGATCATGCTTCCAATAATGATGCTTGTTGGAGTATGCAAAAAAGGCTTATCTCATCAGAAGCATGGAAAATGAGTGGCCTACTTTTAGCATGTTGTATATCACTAGTGTATGCCACGAAAGAAAATTGTGGAGCCCGTGTTGGCACCAGTGACAAATCTTATTAACTTCATTAGCGTACCCTCATGTTGTAATTCCTTCGTGAAACTTATTAGCATACCCACATATTATTTTACGTTTGAGAGATGAATGCTATTTCACTTTGATTGATTTTGGCACAGGCAGGCTTTCAATAATCATTAAAGCTTGTATTATTGTTCACCTCAATTGAAGATGTTCTTAATGTGCTTAGAATGATATTCTTCATATACATCCATCCACATTATTTGCTTGTGATTGTTTCCTTGCTTGCCCTCCTTATGCTTGAACAATTGGATCTTTAACTTCACTTTTGCTTCTTATAGTCCAAATTTGAGCCCCACTTGATCTTTATGTAGAGTATGGAGTATTTTACCATTGATAGATACTAAACGTTTTTAAGGTGCTTCTTGGAAACTATGCACAATGCTTAGTATTAATGTATAGATGTTTAATTCTTTCTTTTTTCTGTTTTTCTTGGAGGCATTATACCTCCATCAACTCATTTAAATGCTTATGTACAATCAAAGCCTGTGATCTATTCTGTTGATGGGCACAACTTTGCAAGTTCAGTTTTTTTCCCAAGGAAAACACCTCGCAGAAAACCTTCGGAGTACTTCCTCACGATCCCTTGATGGTAAATGGGGTAAATCATTGGTCCTGATTATGGAGCCTAACCCCAAGGGGATCAAGAGAGTTGAACCCATGACCTCCCAAACTTAGGGGGAGAGATCTCACGTTTAGCGCATGACCACTTGAGCTAACCCTCAAAACTAACTTTGGAACTTCAGTTGTTAATGTTAACACTTTTAGGGCAGTATTCGTTTCATTGTTTGTTTACAATATTGTTGGCATTTTTCCTAATTGGTTCTTTGAACCTATAAAATTGAGGCCCTTCATTGTGAAGGTGTGGAAAACAGATGCAACACAATCTTAAAAGGGGGTGACAACATAAGTGAGACAAGTATCAAGTGTAGGAACTTAGTTTCAAACTAAGTGCAACATATCCCCCTTCGCCTCTTCCCCTATCTTAGAAACCTAGTGCAACATAAGTTCATTCCCTTTTCAAAGGGTTTGAAAATAACTTAGAGATTTTATCATTATGCTGACACCAATTAATTTTCCCCAATATTGATTAATTTTGTTTTATGAGCAACAAGTTCTTTGATGTCTTGTTTTCTATTGTCATGTTTGCGCCCTTATTGTTAGGGTCTAATTTTGGGTGGACTTTAGCATTTTATAAGCAGCTGATGCAGGCCTACCAAACCACAATGAGAACGTAGGTACTTAATCAGTAAGTAACCTATATGGATCTCCCAAGTGATGTCGAGAATGTGGGTGCCTACTAAGCATGGGGTTGCATTGGATCCGTAAGTTTCACCAGCTCAAAATCAAAATCAAAATGAGTTGCTTATAGATTTTTCTTCCTTACTTTTAAGTTTTGAGAGAACTTGATAGTTGTTGAGATTGCTTAGATTACAATTTTTCCTTTTCTCTGCGACCATGCAGTTTTACCTTCCTTCCTCCGTTGTTGACTTTGCTCAGATCAAGTCCTTTCTTTGGTTATACTTTAGGAAATGGGTTGATATTCAACTTCCTTTTTGTAGTGTTGGTGGAGACTAGGTTAGGCCTTTGAGCCTTTTGGGATGACCTCAAAATATCTTTGTGACCATTAATCCTAACTTAAGTTTTGTGAGCTCCCTCTTTGATCTCATTCCTATAATTCCTATTTGAATAGTAAGGTCCAGCTTGTTTGATAGTTTTGTTCTCCTAGTCACATGAATTAGCTTCCTAATCTCTTAGGTAGATGAATTTCACTTGGTTATGCTTTGGAAGATGACATAACAAAAGGACAAATTTGAGGCAATAATGCTACTTGAAACCTGTCTCTTCAATTTGAAGATCGGTGTAGGTGCCTTATTTGAGGAGTGTATTAGAATATATGTTATAATGGTGTGTCATGTGCTTGGGTGGTTTTAAGTTGGTAGTACTTTATGTTTTAATAAAGTCACGACGTAATGAAGTCAAGTTGTCACGATCTAATATTAATCGAGTCAATCAATGATTTAGATGTTGGGGAATATGAAAGGAGCAGTCACTCTCATTGAGTTTATGTAAATGACACTCATATCCTGTCTCTTCAATTTGAAAATTGGTGTAGGCGCCTTATTCAAGGAGTGTATTAGAATATATGTGATAATGGTGTATCATGTACTTGGGTGGTTTTAAGTTGATAATACTTTATGTTTTAATAAAGTCATGGTGTAATAAAGTTAAGTTGTCATGATTTGATATTAATCAAGTCAATGATGTCAGGGAGTATGGAAGAAGCAGTCACTCTCAGTCAGTCTATGTAAATGGCTCTCAAATCTTTTGGAATAGAGTATCAGTTTAGAATGGTTCTCTTTCATTTTTCCGGTCTGCATTTTTTGCTATTGTGTTAATTTTTGATATGGTACCGTTACAATGAATCCAAGGAGAAGGCTACCCAGGCACATGGTGTAATAAAGTTAAGTTGTCAACTTGTCATGATTTAATATTAATCAAGTCAATTGGCTATTAGATGTTGGGGAGTATGAAAGAAGTATTCACTCTCATTCAGTCTATTGGCTCTCATATCTTTTGGAATAGAACATAAATTTAAAATGGTTCTCCCATTTTTGCTGGTCTGCATTTTTTGCTATTGTGTTAATTTTTGATATGGTACCATTGCTACAATGAATGCAAGGAGGAGGCTATCCAGGCACATGGTGAAGGACTGATAAGAGTTGAAGGATTACAAGAGTGCATATCACGGAATGAGGCCAGGGAGTTTGGCACAGGTTGAAGTAGATTTCTGGCAAAGGAGAAATTACATAAATGATATATAGAGCTTGGCATTCACAAAATTTGAGTAGGATTGTTGTAGAGAGAATTTCATAGCTTTGGCTCAAAATTTGAGGTGGAATAAACACAGATTTGGAGGTGCACTGCACATAGTTCGAGGTGAAGTGCGCAAAATTCGATGATAACACATATAATTTGAAAAGACACTGCACATAATTTGAGTGTAATGCACAGAAATTGAAGAGACAATGCAAATAATTTGAAGAGATGACACATAATTCAAGGACATTAAACAAAATTTGAAGAAATGGACCGTGTCACATTGACTCATGGGAAGTGGGAACAAATCACGAGGCAAGCAATGCAAAGATTGGTCATGATTTTCGAGATTAATGTATGCATAATTATTTGCTGACGTGTATAGTAGCAACACATCGAGAAGTGCAACGATGAGCACAAAATTCTAATGGATAGTATCTTGAATTATTGCACAATTTTTTTCAGGATTTTTCAGAATTTTGAATCAGAAAATTTCTGCACAAAAATCTGTTTTCTGGAAAGTGTTGGGCTGACAAAAATTAATGCTACTGATGGCGGTGGTATTGGGCTGATGCAAGAGTGGTGCCATGGTGTTGGATGGTACAACGTCCTGTAAATACAACAGAGCCTCTGGAGGTATTTTGAGTTTTTTCTGAGGTTAACTTGATTATTTCATTGGTATTTGGTGTTTTTCTGTTGAAAGAAATGGCAAGTGTTTGGAGCATACAGTGGACTCTTCTTAGAAATTTAATGGTCACAACTTCATGTCTGGAAACAATGCATGATGCCATGGTGTTGGATGGTACAACGGCCTCTAAATGCAACAGAACTTTTGCAGGTATTTTGAGATTTTTCTGAGGTTAACTTGATTATTTCATTGGTTCTTGGGGTTTTTCTGTGGAGAGAAAAATCAAGTTTTTCGAATATACAGTTGGACTCTAGTTAGAAGTTTAACGGTCACAACTTCATGTTGGGAAACAACACATGATTGCCATCTTCTACTACATGTGATTGTAAAAGGGTGGTGACTAGCAAGGAAAAGAGAGATCTTGACAATGAAAATGAGCTGGGAGATTTTGATTCTAAGAATAGAGAAGTAATGATGTTGACAAAGTCATCTATGATGGATGACATGCTCCCACAAATGCAAGATGTAGAGGATGTCTTCACAATTTGGTTGAGGTTGTGAGATGCGTGAGACTTTCGTTTAAGTGAGGCTTTTTATCTCAATTTTCTTTTTGCTATTTAAGATGGATGAGGGTGATTCAATTTTAGAACACTTGCTGAAATTGAAAGACATCCAGGGTTGACAACTTGCAATAGGCAGGGAAAGCAGACGGGGAAGGTCTCGTTGTAATTACTTTGAAGAGCTTGCCTTCTTTTGAGAATTTTGTTGAAACATTGAATGCCATTTTGGACTTAGCTGACATCACATTTGAGAAGCTATGTAGTCAGTGGTAATAGAAGGACATATAAAAAACAATTTGGAAGCAATAATGGAGCATCTTAGAGTGCCTTTGCAACAAATAAAGGGAAAAGGGAAGCAGAAGTAAGATGAAAACGATAGTAGCAATGACAAGCCTTCTATTTCAGGGAGATTAGCAAAGAGAATGAAGTGTTATTATTGTGGTAAATTTGGTCATATTAGGAAAGATCGTAGAAAAAGGTTGTGGGATGAGCAACACAACCATGGGCAGTGGGGAAAGAAGCAGGGTGGTGTTGCAGATGATGAAGAAGAAAAGTCATTGCACTTTTGTTGCATCTCAAGCAAGAGAAAAGTCAATAGATTGGTTCTTTGATTCCAGAAATTCAAAGCATATGACTAACAAGAATGAATGGTTTGTTGAATTTATTGAAGTCAAAACCAAGTCAGAAATGTTGATTTTGAAAAATGAGAGGGATCACTTTGTAGAACGGTGTGGTAATGAGCAGATCAAGATGAGAGGTATCTCCATTAGAAATATTTTCATTCCTGGTATGAGAAAAAAATCTGTTTTCAATTAGTGAAATTACAAAGCATCTTAGTAAATTGTATAAAGGAGCAACAAGAAGATTCCATCAAGTATAAAGGGGCAAGAGTTTTACATGCTTTTGGATGATGAAGTGGCAAAGTCACATGCCTTGATTACAAACAACAATGGTATCGACAATAACAATTTATGGCATCAAAGGTTTGGACATTTAGTTTTTGGTAGCTTTCCTTACTAACAAAGGGTAGAATGGTGGTTGGAATGCTGCTAGATCTCCACGAGAAGAAGGAAGAAGTTTGTGAAGTATACCCAGCAGACAAACATCACAGATTTCCCTTTAATGAATGGAAGGCTTGGAGAGCCAAAGGTTGTTTGGATCTTGCCCATAGTGATATCTGTGGTCTTATGAGGACAACTTTAGTGGTTGGTGCAAAGTATTTTCTATTGCTTGTTGATGATTTTTTCACGGAGATGTGGGTTTATTTCTCAAAAAAGAAATTCAATGCTTTGTTGAGTGCAAAGTATTTATGGCAGTGATAGAAAAAATCTAATAGGAGTAAGGCCACATAGATAGATAATGAAGGTGAATTGAGTGCTAATGAGTTTGCCGACTTTTGTAAGCAAGAAGGCATTCAGAGAAAATTTTTCTACTCCATATAATCCCAACAAAATGGAGTTGTAGAGTGAAGAAATTGCATAGTTATTGAGATGACCTGATATATGTTGGAGTGTAGGGTACTGCCAAATAGGTGTTGGTAAGTAGTATATACTATTGTATATTTGCTTAATAGTTGCCCTACAAAAGCAATGCAGATACTTACCTCGGAATAGGCTTGGTCAGGAAGAAAGCCTCAAGTTAGTCACCTCAAGATTGTTGGATTCATTGCTTATGTTTTAGACGTTTAATTTTGGAAGAGAAGAGAACCAAACTAGATGCTAAATGTAAGAAGTTAATATTTTTTTAGTTGAAGGCTTATTGTAATACCCCAGTTTTGACTTTTGAATTATAATATGATAAATCATGTATTATTATTTGTATGATGAGGTTTATGTGATGGATGTAAAACCAAGTATGTTGAGTTATAATGATCCCTTGTTGTAATTATGAAAAAGGAATTGTAAATATTACTAGTGCAGAGCCCAAGGCAAAGGCATGACTAGTGAATATGTCGGAGTCTAAGAAGTGGCCGAATAGGCTTGGTCAGGAAGAAAGCCTCAAGTTAGTCACCTCAAGATTGTTGGATTCATTGCTTATGTTTTAGACGTTTAATTTTGGAAGAGAAGAGAACCAAACTAGATGCTAAATGTAAGAAGTTAATATTTTTTTAGTTGAAGGCTTATTGTAATACCCCAGTTTTGACTTTTGAATTATAATATGATGAATCATGTATTATTTGTATGATGAGGTTTATGTGATGGATGTAAAACCAAGTATGTTGAGTTATAATGATCCCTTGTTGTAATTATGAAAAAGGAATTGTAAATATTACTAGTGCAGAGCCCAAGGCAAAGGCATGACTAGTGAATATGTCGGAGTCTAAGAAGTGGCCTAGGATTATGATGTGGAAGACATGCTTCTAGGAACCACCATGTGGATTCTTCTGCGGTATGCTTATGTTATGTAAAAGTATGTATAAGAGAAAATGTATGTTCCATCAAGTTAAGGGACATGGGAATGTGAGAGTGGGGAAACACTCCTAGGGGATGTGTGGAGACATCCCCAAATTTTAGGTAGTGTCATGGGGGGATGGGGGAATGGGGGAATGTCGGGGCGCCTAACATAGGGTACCCATTCTCTAAAATCCAAAGAAAAGTAAAAATTCAAGATATGAAAATATCAATCAAAATAATACATCTAAAGATTAATTGGAGTTCATTAATCACTACTGTAATTTCAAATTTGTAAATGATACAAACATAATCATTGCTTTACCTTTCTCTAAAATCCATTCTCCAAAATGCATGTTCCATCAAGTTAAGGGACATGGGGATGTGAGAGCGGGCAAACACACCCAGGGATGTGTGGAGACATCCCCAAATTTTAGGGAGTGTCATGGGGGATGGGGGAATGTCGGGGCCCCTAACATAGAGTACCCATTCTCTAAACTCCAAAGAAAAGTAAAAATTCAAGATATGAAAATAAAAATCAAAATGATACATCTAAATATTAATTGGAGTTCATTAATCACTACTGTAATTTCAAATTTGTAAATGATACAAACATGATTATTTTTTAACCTTTTCAAATTTCTCATAGGAGAAATTGGAGGGGAGGAGCACCTAGGCATCCCGCTTTTCAGGGGGAGTGTTTAGGTGCCCCCTCATGTGCAAAACACTGTCTTTTCCACGTGAAACATTTTGTTGTGTGTTTTGCATTTTGGAGGAAACAATTTTGCAAGGTGCATTGGGCATTGGGCATTGGGGGCCTGTCCCCAACGACGTGGAGCATGTTCCTGTGTAACACTGATATAATATCCACCAAAAAGGTTGCTTAAGAAGCAACAAGGGGACTATGATACCACAAAAGAGGAAGAGGAAAAGGGTGAATGGGTGATTTGACCTTGACACTTGTCCTTTGGGAAGTACTACCTTTTGACCAATGCTTCCTTACAAAGCTTTCCCATCAACCTTTGACTTGAGTTGTCATTTTGATGTTTTGCCAAATTTCTAGGGAAGGCACCTACTGTCCATGCAAGAGGGAGCATATCATGTGCAAATTCTTGGAGAAGTTCATTCATTCATCATCATTCATTTTCCAATCAGTGTTCTCTTCAGTTATCTTTCTTCCAGAAGATTTCTTCTCTTTTGTTATGGAGAAGTCTATGTGAAACCCATGGGTGTTATTCTTGCAACGGGAAGAGAATCCCATGAACTTGTGGTTGGTAAATGCCTGTGGAAGTTGGGGTATTTACTGCAGAGAATATAGAGGAAATGGGTTGGTTTTGAAGGATAAACCATGGCTGGAATGCTTACAATGGCCGAATCAGACAACATTAAAGCTGCATCCTTGATATTGCTACTCATTGACCGTCTTCTAGCCAAGTGTTTGCCTTCTAGGTTATTCCTAGAAGGAAATCACTTGTTTGGACTATTTTTGCCTATATTGAAGAGTGTTGGAAGGGAAGAAGATCCCTGAGGGATTGTTGTGCAGAGAAAGGGAAGATCTTCCTTGTGTTGTGTAGGGCAGTGGAAGGGAGTGCGATGGCTGATTGATGGCTAGATGAGGGCCTGGACTCTGGAGTGCTATGTAGTGAGCAGATTGGCTATGTCATGAAAGCAATTGGTTGGACCAAGTGAGATTAGAGCCTCATAGGAGGTTCTTTCGCCTTGGTGGTAATGGTCTGGCTTGGGGGTGGAATCCATAGCAGATTCCTACAGTTGGGTGGTGAGTCATTCCTCAGTAACTAGCTTGGGGGACTCATTTTATTACAGCTGAGTATTCATATTCATGCTTGTATGGAATACTTTTTGTTTGTGTTATGTCATGATGCCATGAGTTCAACTGTTAATGTGTGAATTATCTTATGGAATGTTTATTTGGATGAAATTGATGATGATCTTAGATGAATCATGCATTTTGTTAAATCCCTTGGTGAACAACTACTAAGAATTGCTGTGCATGCATGTTGAATTCTGCTGTAATTGTAAGTATTGATATTTATACGATCATTCTTGCATGTAAATACTGCCTACGAGGCTATGAGAAGTCGCAGCTAGTAAATCTGAGTTGTAATGAAGTAAATAAATTTTAGTGGAGTGCCCTGATGGCCAAGGAGGCATTCTGGTACATGACACATATAGAGTGCTTGATGTGACCACTAACAAGGTAACAATTACTGCTTGATGTGACCACTAACAAGGTAACAAGTAACTGTGATGTGTTTGTGGATAAAAGTACAACTATTTTCCAGCCTGAATCAGATCTGAAATCTGATCAGAAATTTAGTGATGGTGGTGATTTTGATGCTGAAAAATCAAGTTGCGTGGTAAGAAAGTGCAGGTTGAGGCACAGTCATTGGGTGGTAGTTTGCATGAAGAGCGCAAGAAGGATGATGCTGGAAATGATACAAGGCAAAGTAATATCTGTACTGATTTTGAGGACAGAATATATACAGGAAGACCTAAGTGTTACTACAGAGCCTTGGAGGATGTGTGGTTGAAGCTTCTTCAACTGAGAGAGGAATGGTCAAGTGGGAGACCTATGAGGAAAGGAAATCAGTGGGAGCAGGGTTATTTTTGTTTATTTGTTTATGTAGTAAAGTCACCAGCACATTGTGTTGCTGAAAAGGATGAGTGGAAGAAAAACCCTCAAGAAGGGTGAAGGGAAAATTGCTTCTAGAGTTCATCCAAAATGTTGTCATCCTTGGGAGTACATCAAGCAGGACAAAATATTGTTGTCCATGGGTGTTCAGTTTGGCTGGTGGATTTGCAAAATAAAAAAAAAAGAGTGGTGATGTTCAACTAAAGATGCAATGGTCAGATTGGGCTCATTACAGGGCATGGCAGGCTCAAAAATCCAGGTTTCCCAGTATCAGTTTGTTGTCCTACCATGGTGCAGAAGAGGTGTATTTATTGCGCCAACCAAACTTTGCATCAATGGTAGAAGGGCTGAATTTTTCAGTCATCATCGGCTCCAATTTGGCTAGTGAGTCAATGTATGGTCAGATGGTTGATGACTTGGTATTCACCATGCCAGATACAAGTTTTTAAAGAGAGGTATGTGGCACATATAGAAGACATCAGAATGGAAAGTTGTGCACCTTATCATGTTGCTGGTGGGTTATGTTACTCAGAGGCAGGTTTAGGCCTAAGTCACCGGGTTTGGAGAATTTCAAGTTTGAAATTCGAAATTTGCTGAACTTCAAGCCAAATTGAAGAAAATCGTTAACGTTCGGCATAAAATTCGCCTTGGTTCTATGCAATTTGTTCAGATTCATTGAAGTTTGTTTGGAGTTGTTTTTTTGGGTTTAAAAAACTGTGTAGCTTTCCTCCTCCCTCCATGTGTTATTCCTCCTGCCTGATGCTGCATAGCAGTCCAGACTCACCATATTACCATCTTACGACTCCCGAGCGACGAACAGTTTCTAACTGTAGTCTGTAACAAGGTTCAAGCACCATAGGTCACGGACTTGAGTTCATTCCTGACAGACAAATCCGAGTGTGATAGTCTTCCAACCAGATGCTGAGTCCACAAGTGACGGGAATACGGTTCATTCAGTATGATAAACCCGACGTCAAGTCCACATTTGACAAGGGAAAGGTTTGACGACAGCCACTACACTTGAAGTTTGAACTTGACAGTGGCATTGAATTTTATTAGTAGAGTAGCATAATCGCCTTGATTTTCCTGGACATATATACTAATACAACCGTAAACCACAAAACAATGCATTTATATGCACACCAGCCCTTAATTGATGTGAATGCATACTAAACCTAGGTATTCATACACACATATAGAATAATTTGTGACATTAAGCAGGGATGTTTATCAAATTATCCAGCTATAAATACAAAGATTTGATTTCAGTTTTCCAGTGTACTATTATAAATTATTACATACACTTTTTAATTTTCATATTTGACACTCTGTCGAACTTAATGTCGAATTTTATCACCAAAATTTTTGCTGTTGAATTTTTGTCAAACTTCAAGGTTATTGAACTCGAACTTGAACCAGGTGACTTAGGTTTAGACAGTTCTACAATTTGCTTGGTCCTGACTTCAGATAAGTTGGTTATGTTTTGTGACAAGCAGTTGTGTTTAATATGAGCATTAAGGGAGGGTATTAGAATGTGTTATAATGTTTATATGATGTCCTTGAGAGGTTTTAAGTTAGGTGTACTTTATGTTTTAAAAAAGTCATGATTTAATGAAGTGAACTTGTCATGACTTATTAATTAAGTCAATCAATAATTTGATGTCGTGAAATATGAAACAAACAGTACTTTCATTGAGGCTTGTAAATAACTCATATCTTTTGAAATAGAACATCAGTTTGAATGGTTCTCTCTCATCTTTGCTGGTCTATATTTTCTGCTACTGTGTTTGCAATTTCTGATAGAGTGTTCATCTTTACCTCTACATCTTTCGCCTTTTTTGAAGAATTTTTTTGGTTTCCCTCACATGCTTACATTAGACCTATATGCTCTCTCTATCCTCACCTAATTGTCAGTTTCTAGATCTGATTTGGTTAAGTGTTTCTGAAGTGCTGTTATTGTATGTTCAATAATTGCAGATAATTTGAATGGTAGCATTGACCAGCCAGCAGAAGATGGGGACACTGCCCTTCATTTGGCTTGCCTTTATGGTTACACACCTTGTGTACAGGTTGGATCCTAGTAAAATTTTACCTCCAAATCTTTTTAATACTTTCTGTGATGTCATTCTCTTCATTCAACTGATTATATTGCATGTTTTGCTATACTCGTATGTGACACCGATAGCTCCTTTTGGAGAGGAGAGCAAGCCTGGATTCCAAGGATGAGGATGGAGCAATTCCTCTTCATGATGCATGTGCTGGAGGTATTGACTGTTGCGAGCTGCTGGCAATTCTTTTTCAAGTTATGTGAATTTTTTCTAGTTGGAACTCTCAAAAGACTTGCTAGTTTGATTAGACTTGAATCTGGGATTTTGCAGGGTTTGTTGACATTGTTCAAGCACTATTAAATGCTGCCGAGAATAAGGATCATATAAAGAGGCTTCTTGATACAGCTGATACTGATGGTGATACGGTGAGCTCCAAATCAAAATTCACATTCCTAGTAGGTGAAAATGCTTTGCAAGCTCCAGTGAAGTAGAAATATTGATCATGCTCAGAGTGGGGTTTCCAAAAACCTTTGTACTTTTGTGTTAAATGCAGAGAAAAAAGTGCATCTTTAGTAAGTTATGGTGCAATGACTGACATCTGTTTGTGTCAATAGCCACTGCATCATGCAGCTAGAGGGGAACACTTGGAAGTGGTGCAGGTGTTGCTGAATGCTGGAGCTTCTCCAAATGTAACAAATGTTTTGGAAAAGGTTGGGGTGTTGGTTATCAAGTTGTTATGTTCTTTACTTATTTAATGGTTAACTATAAGATTTTATTGACTCCTCTATATACTGAATTTGTTTATGCAGACCGCTGCTGATCTTTCAGAATCAGGCACAGAAGTGCGGCAAGTTTTAGATGCTGCAGCAAGGGCCATGATAATTTCTTGATTGCAAACAAAGAGCTCATATCAACTGGAAAAGAATGATTTAGAGTGGCCACTTGCTCTTTCTTTTTGGCATAGCATTAGAATCTATGAATTTTGAAAGAGGGAGTTTTCATCTGTGTTTGTGCGAGTATGTTGAAAAGTATTATCTTATCTTGTAGATTAGGTTATTGAATTAGGCCTCAAAGAAAGGTTAGAGTTGCTGTATTAAATTTTTTACATTGAAGTGATAGATAAGAAGTGAACGATTTCAGTATCTCTTTCGTTTTCTGTTTTCTCAATTGGAATCTGTTGCTATGACAATCTTATCAAAATTCCGTTTGCACTTTATAGTATAGCCTGTTGGATAGCTGAGTTATAAACCTGTAACATGCAGCGGAAGGCGATTGCTCTTTATTGGTAAGTTTGGGAATGGTAATGTATATACTGATTAAGAGTATATCTTTTTCATTTGTATCACAATGTTGCACGGATTGAAGGCAGAAAAGGAGTATGAAAACTTTTTGGGTATCCATTAGTCTAATTGCCTACTGGTAGCTGGCAAGTACCCTACTTCTCATTATACCTTCCTCTCAAGTAGCAATCCTAGGCACTGAGGTACTAGGTGCACCCGTGAGATTTGAAAATCACTGAGATGCTGTGCAAAATATCAGCAGGATTTCAATCTTACATAAATAAATAATTAAAGACAAGTTTATAAGCCACATGCATGGCTAGGAACAAATGTATGATTGGGAGGTTCCATGTTGCCGGCTCAAGACTTTCGGTGGATTGAATGGGGGACAATTTTTAGACTTAAGTCTTAGATATAGTCCATGCCTATACCCCCGAGTAAGGTGACAAGCCTATTTCAACAGACGTGGACTGATTATTTCTTTTGCAAGTCAAAGTTTTGTTCGAAGCTTGGTCACTGCATATGGTGATTGTTTTCAAAAAAGTCAAATTTCATCGATTCGTTTTCAAAATAAGTCAAATTTCATCGATTCTCAAGCACGGGTGAATTTAATTGGCAATGCAGAATTTTTTGTAAATTTGAAAAATAAATCTTAAGATTAGTTTTTTTTGTTCAGCTTACAAAATATAAAAACAAACCATATTTGTAAGTATTCAGTCTTGACATTTAATTTTACATATTTTTGGGTCAAATTTGAAGTACATTTTTGTATTTGTTTTTTGTTTGAATATATGAAATTATAGTGGAATTTGCCTAATTGTCTATCAAACTTAATAACATTTTTTATCTCATTTTTATGCATTGGTTAACTTTTTTAGAATTTCATTGCCCCCAAATTCGCTCATGAACACAAACCAGGTGACTTGAGTTAGAAGCATGAAGTTGACAGTTTTTTTGGGTTGCATCGTTCTTCCTGTTACAACCAGATTGAACTGTTGTAATTTGAGGTGCTGTGGCCAACACAGGGAAACAGACTTTGTTGTGCATTGGAACATGTTGCAATGGTATTGAAAACTTGAGATGCAATTGATTTCCAAGCTCTTGAAGCATTCAACCTTTCTCTCTTATTCCCTTCTCCATGCAATGATTTGTAAATCTTCTCCATGCAATGATTTGTAAATTGCAGTGGATATTCCATTTGAACAGTTTGTCACGACAGATCTTATAATATTCTAAAATCTTAGATTTATGCGGTAAACCCATCTAGAAGGTGAGGCCTATGCTCTGCTATACTCTCTTTGCTTCAGTTATAAAATGCAGAAACAAAGGAATGTGAACTCGCTATGGAGTTACTTTTTAACATTGTGTCTTGAACGACTGCTACAAAGTCTTCCTTCTCTGTTATGCTCATAAAATGCCACTCTGCAAATCTATGTCCCGACCAACTCTGCTCGAGCATATGGTGCTAAATCCTCTATGGTAGGTAGGATCTGCTCCTCTTTATCCAACATGGAAGGCTCATAAAGTTTCAGATTCTGTAACAGCCCTATCCTGGAAGGCCTCAAGTTTTATCCTGTGAAATTATGGTACATCTATCATGTTATAAACGTAAATTTTTTATTATGTTATAATGGTAAGTTTTTGTTTTTAAATTTTAACTTCTGTATCAATTGAAGGACTTGAGAACAAAACTTGATTCTACTGTAATAAAACTAATTCTGATTTTCAAAGTGTAAATTTAATTTAAAAGAATGAACTCACTAATAATCTGAACAATTAGTTTAAAATATTTATAATAAATCATTGAATAATCCACTAGAAAAATACCTAAAAATTCTAGCAGGTTAAGTCCTTGCTCCCTTATCCATTACTGCTAAACCATTGCCTGAAACTGTTTTCTCTCAGCCAACTAGGCACTGAGTCTCTCCAGCTCCTTAGCTCCAGAAAATCAGATTTTCTGCCCCCCAAGCCCAAAATCCTAGCAACACCATTCCATTAATAAACCAACAAAAGTTTCAAAAAAAAATCTCCTCCCCAAATTTCTTCTTGCTTCCTCCTCCCTCTCAAATGACCCCAAAAACCCTCCTTTTATCCTCCCATTTGACATAACTTGTCCCCCTTGACTTCCTTCCCTCATCCCTAATAAATTCCTATGTACCCTCATAAATTCTCATCTAATTTGGCCATCACACGTAATACCATCAATAAATTCATTCATTGTTAAATAATTTAATCTATTAATAAAATTATGATCAATTTTAATTAGTTTAATAATTTACTTGAGTTAATTAAATTAATGATTTCAAGTATTTAATTAACTTTCTTACATTAATGACATGAATTACGTTAATTATAATAATTAATTAATCTATTTAAGGTGCTAGGTACACCCACCCTTCTAGAAATTTTGTCTTGAAGTTATAGTAATTCACAATACAAGGATAATAATAATATGATTCATACATTTAGATAAGATAAGTAACATCATTAATTTGATACACTCATAAGTACTAGTATACATGCGCAAGCCATGTATGCGTCACTAACACATACAAAAGCACATACAAAACTTGTGCGTGTGCTAATAGAAATAATTAACACATCTAATACAATTCATGTGTGATTCCAATTCAATCAACAATGCAATTAACTTCGTAAAGAATAATCAACATTTCACAATATTTGTTGAATCCTTCATTTATAATAATTTAGTACAAAGTAACATTTACCTAGATAATTGTAATTTTGTTAAGCACTTTTTTTTGAAACAAGAAAAAATGAAACACTTCTGCTATAAGATTAAAACCCTACACTCTCAACTATTTCTAATCATCCTGCCTTCCTAACCTACTTTCATCTTCCATCCTTATCCTTCTTCTGCTTGACTATCTTGAAGTGTCAACTATATTGACATAACTCTAGATAGAACCCATGAGCGAAAGTGTAAACTATTTCGACCAAACTTTCCCAACAAACAACTGACAATCATCATCACACGTTTAGGGGAGCGTGATCTAACACCATCTTCCCATGAGTCCAGGTTTCAGAGGATACATTCTGGGTAATGCTTCCACCCCTCCTGATAGAAACTAAGGTCAACACCCTATCATGGACCATACAATGGCACTGTGTTGCTGAGATTTTGTCATTGTATATTCAGTTTCAAGCAGTCTTGCTATCTGAAAAACCTGTACTTGCCCACATATCATAGCAATGCATTTGAACCAACATAATTTCACATACAAAGATTCATACCATACTGTTTCTCGGTCGATGTTCATGACATCAACCCTTTATTATTATTATCCTACGGCTATTTCATAACCCAATAATCTGCATATTAATATAACATAAATTCACACATATCCATACACATTATCATGTAAATGCATTTAACCATATTATTAACTCGGTATCCATGTACCAACATCTTTAAATTTCAATTTTTTCAAGCTATAAATAGGTTGCATAATATCCATCATAAATCACATAACAATAAACATTCATAGTATTTACATTCACATAGGTCCATATGTTTTAAATTTAAAGTGTCAAGTAATCAATGTTCCACAGATCACAAACAAATAAAGATATGACTAGGCCATAAGTAATTCTAGTTGTCTAAGTCAAAATGGGTCATTACATACACCCATCCTTCAGGAAGCATAGTACTGAGGTGGTAAAAAAAGGTGAGGGATGATCTCGTTGTAAGGTCTCTGCATCATTCCAAGTAGCAGGTCCTCGGATATATTTGTCTCAATGGACCTTGACTTGGTCTACCAAACGGTTACTAAGCTATTGAACCCTACTGTCCAATATGCATAACGGTTCGACCATGATGGTTCCCACGTCCGAGACCTGCAATTCCTTCCAATTTAGTTTGTGAGATTCATCAGCAACATAATGACGTAGAACAAATACATGAAAAACATTACGAGTTTTATGCAAGTGGGATAACAGTACGAGGCGATAGACAATGGGTCCGGTTCTCTCTTGGATTTTAAACGGTCCTATAAGTCGAGGCGACAACTTTGTCCCTTTTCCAAATTGAATTGTACTCTTATTAGTCATGATACGAATAAAAACTTGATATCCTACTTTATAACTTTGATCAATCTTATGTGTATCAACATAATTTTTCTGTCTATCATGTGCCTCCTTTAGTTCTCTAATTCGAACCCCCTGTTCCTCCATCTCTTGAATCAATTCTAGCCCTACTGTCACTTGGTCTTCTAACCTTTCCCAACTCAACGATGTCCTACATGGCCTTCCATACAGAGCTTCATAGGGCGACATTCCAATTGAGCTATGAAAATTGTTAATTTAGGCGAACTCTACCAAAGGTAAGTACTCCCAATGGGCTTGATTATCCATAACATACATCCTGAGCATGTCTTCCATAACTTGATTTACTCTTTTAGTTTGCCCATTCGTTTCAGGATGATAAACACTGCTTAAGTTCAACTGAGTTCCAAATGTTGACTACAAACTTGTCCAAAACCTAGATGTGAATCGAGAGTCCCTATTTGAAATGATCTTCTTGGGTAACCCATGTAGATAGATGATTGCACTTATAAAAATACGTGCACTCTTGGTCAACTTATCCACTATAACAATAATGACATTGTGCCTTAGTGATGTGAGTGGCAATCCCACAACGAAATCCATAGAAATGACTTCCCACTTGAACATAGGAACATCATGCGGTTGTAGGAGACCTACCGGGTAGTGATGATCATCTTTCACCTGCTGACACTCAAGGCACTTGACAATGAAATGGGCTACATCACGCTTCATGTCGACCCAGAAAAAAAACTTCTTCATCTTTGCGTGCAATTTCTTCACCTCCGGATGCGCATAATAAAGTGTTCTATGGGCTTCCTTGAGTATGATGGTTCGCTTATCCCCACCCTCGGGGATGTACATCCTTCCCTGATATCTTAACAATCCATATGCTTCAAGGCTATATCCTTAATACTTTGGCTCTAATTGCTTCCCACTGTAGAGGGATGAAGTAACCTCTAAATACCAACTATCCCCAAGAAGTTGCCCAAACACTTGTTCCCTCAGATTAACTTTTAAGGGCACCAAGGCGAAGATACTTGGTCTCCTTCTTAGGGCATCTACGACCACATTCTCTTTTCCCTTGATGTAAGAAATTCGAAAGTCATACTCACTCATAAATTCACTTCATCACCTCTGCCTGGCATTGAGATCCCTTTGAGTGAAGATATGCTTTAAGTTTTCATGGTCTGTCTTGAACTCAAAGCTTAGCTCCACTAGATAATGCCTCCAAAGCTTCAGAGCTAGCATTACAGTTGTCAACTCTAAATCATGAGTAGCATATAGCTCCTCATGTCGCTTCAAATTTCTTTAAGCGTATGCTATCACTCCCCCATCCTGCATTAGCACGGCCCCCAATCCTTGCTTCGAGGCATCCGTGCAAACTGTGAAGTCTTTTTCCATATCAGACACTCGTAGAATTGACGCACTGTTAGTAACCTTTTAAACTCGATGAATGAAATATCACATTCCTTTGTCCATTCATCCTTGACCCCCTTGCGCTGCAAGGTGGTGTTGGGGTTCACTATCTTTGAGAATCTTTCTATAAACCTTCGATAATAACTAGCTAGCCCCATGAAGCTTCTCACATCATGAGCATTTTTCAACACTGACCAATCCATAATGGCCTTCACCTTTTCCGGGTCCACAAAAATTCCTTCACTGTAAATGATGAACTAAATAGTGAATTTCTTTCTGGAAGAAAGAGCACTTTGACAACTTGCCATACAACTTGTTCTCTCTAAGGCACGACCACCACTCACAATCGTTCCTCATGTTTTCTTTCATTCTTGGAATAGATGAGGATATCATCAAGAAAGACCTGTACAAAGCAATCTAAGTACTTTCATAATACACCATTCCCGAGGCTCATGAATACTGCTGGTGCATTGGTCAAACAAAAAGACACTACAATGAACTCATAATGCTTGAACTGAGTTTGAAAGACAGTTTTAGGAATATCGTTTTCCTTAATCCTTAACTGGTGATACCCTAATCGTACATCAATTTTGGAGAAAACCACTGCTCCTTTCATCCGATCAAAGAGATCATATATCTGTGGTATTGGGTACCTATTTTTCACCGTAGCACGGTTCAAGTCCTTATAATCTATACACAGTCGTAAGTAACCATCCTCCTTCTTAACCAATATCACTGGTGCACCCCAAGGTGAAACACTAGGTCTTATTGTCCTTAAGTCAAGTAGTTCCTTCAACTACATCTGTAACTCACAAAGTTATGGAGCTACCATCCTATATGGTGTTTTGGAAATCGGCTTCACACCATGTTTTAGCTCGAGGGTAAAATCACACTCCTTCTTAGGAGATAACCTTGACAACTCTTTCGGAAAAACATCCTTAAATTCCGACAAAATTGGATATTGATCCATAGAGGGTCCTTTCCCTTCATTGAATGCTTCCATTACATATAATTGACAACCTTGCCTCATGCAACGTTTAACCTTCATTATCGAGATAAGGCGTAGAGACACCTTCCTTTGTATACCATGGATCTCTACTGACCTTCCTTCATCATCAACACAAATCACCTTTTTTACAAAACAATCTACCATAGCGCGACGAGCTTCTAACCAGTCCCTCCCGATGATTAGATCATAAGTCCATAGGGCAATGACATACACCTTCAACCTAGTAATACACACTCCTAGGTCTATAAGACCATTATTGACGCTAGTTCCTACTACTTGTTTCTCCCCTGAAGCCATCTTGACTTGTTTAAAGTCATACTCATAGGTTGCAATCCACACTTTTCTAATGCACAAGGTGAAATGAAACTATCTGTAGCACCATAACCAAACAAAATTTTAACATTGACAGGATTTAGTGTACCTGACGACTTCACCATAGTGGATTGATGTTTTGCCTAACGATTATTAATTGCTGCATAAATCTGGTGGCTACTACTCGCTCTTCCCATCGGGGTCTTTCCTTCTCTATGCATAAATCCTGATTGTGCCTTTGGATAGTCACGCTGGTAATGGGGTCCTCCACACCTCCAACAAGTAACACGAGATGGAACCTGCACACTTCCCTGTAAAGGTCTCTTAAATGAGTTCTTTCCACTGGGACCCCTGCCCCTACGAACTGGCTCCCTGAGAAGTTTGTGGACTTGCTTGTGTCGTGGGTGGTGAGTGAGATGTTGCACTCATTGCCATTGAAATACCTATTGCAATCACTCTAGGTGTGACTCTATTTCCATAAGGAGGTGGCCTAGAGCTTCCTCCCCTGGAGAATATCCTAGGGGCATCAACAAAACTTTTATGTCTATCATGTGCCTCCTTTAGTCGTTGTCTAATCTGAACCACCTATTTCTCCATCTCTTGAATCAATTCTGGCCCTACCATCACTCAATCTTCTAACCTTTCCCAACTCAACGGTGTCTTGCATGGCCTTCCATACAAAGCTTCATAGGGTGCCATTCCAATTGAGTTGTGAAAATTGTTATATTAGGTGAACTCTACCAACTGTTATGCTGACTGCAAACTTGTCCAAAACCTAGATGTGAATCAGGAGTCCCTATTTGAAACGATCTTCTTGGGTAACCCATGCAGACAAATGACTTCACTTATAAAAATACGTGCCACATCAGTGACATCGTAAGTGTCTTTGATTAGAATAAAATGACCACTCTTTGTCAACTTATCCACTATAACAAGAACACCATTGCGCCTCAGTGATGTGAGTGGCAATCCCACAACAAAATCCATAGAAATGACTTCCCACTTGGACATAGGAACATGATGCGGCTATAGGAGACCTGCGGGGTGTTGATGATCAACTTTGACCTGCTGACACTCAAGGCACTTGGAAAGGAAATGGGCTACATCACGCTTCATGTAATAGCCGGTTTTAAATTTTACATCAAATTATTTTGATAAACTAAGAGTAATTTCATAACACAGTCATTTATAACAGTAACTTTCGTAAAATTAAATTTTACAATGAATAATAAATTTTTTTCTAACATACTACAACTATGCATAAATTTTAGAGAAATACTTTAACTCTGATGCTAAAAACCCTTCCTGTTGTCCGCATCTGGCTTAGAACACTACCCAATACCGACCTCCCTGCCGACTAGTTAGCTCCTAGCCCTAGGATATCAACGGATATCCTAGCCCTCTGAGCCCAAAACCTCCAGCAACTCTGGTCCACTTGTCAATGCCACTCACAAATTTCCTCCCTCTGTCCAATACTCAGAGCTCTCCCAAATCCTTCTCCACTCCTGTCGAATGCATCTCCGCCAAACTCCTTTCCCCCCCCTTATTCCTCCTTCACCGCCTTCCCTTCATTTACTCCCCCACCTAATATCTTATCCCATTATTAAATACCTTATCCCATTATTAAATATCTTGTCCATTCATTAATATGTTTCCATTTTCGGGAACGTAACTCAAATTAGTAGTATATTTTATTATTCACCATTAATTTAATACTTTATTAATTAATGAATTAATTAATAATTAAATCAATCATTAACCATCATGAACAACTATTTATTAATAATCAATTAGAAATGTTATTTTAAGACATAAATACAGTTTAGCTAATCTTTTAGGATTATATTATTAAATTAATTATACTTAATAATCAAGGGTCGTTACACTTCATGCCTACCCAGAAGAAAAACTTCTTCATATATGCATGCATTTTCTTCACACTCGGATGCACACAATAAAGTGCTCTATGGGAGTCCTTGAGTATGATGCTTCACGTATCCCCACCCTCGGGTATGTACATCCTTCCCTGATATCTTAACAATCCATCTGCTTCAAGGCTATATCCTTCATACTTTGGCTCTAACTGCCTCCCACTCTGGAGGGTTGAAGTAAGCTTTAAATACCGACTATCCCCAAGAAGTTTCCCCAACACTCGCTCCCTTAGATTAAGTTTTAAGGGCACCAAGGAGAAGATAGGTGGTCTCCTGTTTAGGGCACCACATTTTCCTTTCCCTTGATGTAAGAAATTCCAAAATCATACCCACTCATAAATTCACTCGATTGCCTTTGCCTAGCATTGAGATCCCTTTGAGTGAAGAGATGCTTTAAGTTTTCATGGTTTGTTTTGAGCTCAAAGCTTCGCCCCACTAGATAATGCCTCCAAAGATTCAGATCTAGCATTACAACTGCTAACTCTAAATCATGAGTAACATATAGCACCTCATGTTGCTTCAAATTTCTTGAAGCATATGCTATCAGTCCCCCATCTTGCATTAGCACGGCCCCCAATCCTTGCTTCGAGGCATCTGTGCAGGCTGTGAAGTCTTTTTCCATTTCTAACACTCGTAGAATTGGCGCATTGGTTAGTAACCTCTTAAGCTCGATGAATGCAATATCACATTCCTCTGTCCATTCATACTTGACCCCCTTGCGCTGCAAGGTGGTGATGGGTTTCACTATCTTTGAGAACCCTTCCAAAAACCTTCTATTATAACTAGTTATCCCCATGAAGTTTTTCACCTCATGAGCATTTTTCGGCACTGGCCAATCCATAATGGCCTTCACCTTCTCCGGGTCCACAGAAATTCCTTCATCGGAATTGATATGACCTAAATAGTGAATCTCTTTCTGGACGAAAGACCACTTTGACAACTTGCCATACAATTTGTTCTCTCTAAGGCATGACAACACCACTCACGATTGGTCCTCATGCTTTCTTTCGTTCTTGGAATAGATGAGGATATCATCAAGAAATAGTTGTACAAAGTAGTCTAAGTACTTTCATAATACACCATTCATGAGGTTCATGAATACTGCTGGTGCATTGGTCAAACCAAAAGGCACTACAATGAAATCGTAATGCCCGAACTGAGTTTGAAAGGAAGTTTTAGGAATATCGCCTTCCTTAATCCTTAACTGGTGATAGCTTGATTGCAGATCAATTTTGGACAAAACCGTTGCTCCTTTCATCTGATCAAAGAGATAATCTATCTGTGGTATTGGGTACCTATTCTTCATTGTAGCACGATTCAAGTCCCTGTAATCTATACACAGTCGTAAGGAACCGTATTTCTTCTTGACAAATATTACCGGTGCACCCCAAGGTGGAACACTAGGTCTTATTATCCCTAAGTCAAGCAGTTCCTTCAACTGCATCTCCAACTCATAAATTTATGGAGCCATCATCCTATATGGTGTCTTGGAAATCGGTTCCGCACCAGGTTTTAGCTCGATGGTAAAATCAAGCTCCCTTTCAGGAGGTAACCTTGGCAAGTCTTTCGGAAAAAAATCCTTAAATTCCGACAAAATTGGATCTTGATCCATAGAGACCGTCCTTTCCCTTCATTGACTACTTCCACTACATATAATTGACAACCTTGGCTCATGCAACGTTTAACCTTCATTGTCGAGATAAGGCGTAGAGACACCTTCCTCTGTATACCATGGATCTCTACTAACCTTCCTTCATCATTAACACAAAACACCGTCTTTGCGAAACAATCTACCATAGCTCAATGGGCTTCTAACCAATCCATCCCAATGATTAGATCATAAGTCCCTAGGGCAGTGACATACAACTTCAACACATAGATTACCGGTAAAAGCACAGACTTGCAAATGAGGTTTTTTTATTTTTATTTTTAGTTTTACTTATTTTTTTTTTCCACGACCAATGAGCCACTGGATTTGCTTCAACATCCTGGCGGCTTGTTCCTTTACTTTAAGTTTTGGGTTCCATTAGGTATGGATGCGTCTCAACCATGACCATCCATAATCAGCTCTGGTAAGCACGTGGCCATGGTACTGGTGCGAGGGTTAACAATAGTAAGTTTAAAAAATAAAATTTAAATTGATTTTTATTTTGTTTTGTTTAGATACCTAAGTATTTTATTTGTTTATTATATATATAGTATATATTTCTTTCAACCATTATCTCCATACACTTTATTTATTTATTATATATATAGTATGTATTTCTCTCAACCATTATCTCCATACACTTTAGGTACACAATATTTGCATGTTTGAATTGTGATTATTATACCATTTTTCTTTCTACAAAGGGTTTGCAGTGGCCATGTTACCTACCTCCAAATATAATCCTTATTCTTGAGTAACCTAGATAACTTTGTAAAAGAATTCACCAACATGCTCTTTCATATATATATATTTGTTTTTTAGATTTCTTTCATTTCATTATATATATATATATATAATTGTTTTTATTATATTTTATTCTCTCTATATATATATATATATATAAACTATGTAATATATACGATGTATTAATTAACATATTATACATATATATATATTAAATTGTTTTTATTAGATTTTATTTTAGATATAATAAATATATATATAA
>SNQJ01S0050533.1:34708-46634 GCA_010110895.2 Picea sitchensis
GGTAGTTGTAAAATTATGATAGAGTTCTTCAATGTTGTCCTTATAAGTTAGGAGTTTTAATTTACTATTTAAATCCTTTAAGAAAATGTCGACTTTACTTTTGTCAAAGCGCAAATTTCTTTGATTATCATAATTCTCTCATAAATAGCTGGGCGAATTTTCCTCCCAGATGAGCCGGAGTGTCCCCATTATTATTTCCAAAATGAAAAGATAGAAAAGTGATTTTTTTATTTAGGTTCATATACTTATTTTTATTTGGTTTCATTTTGTTTATTTCAAGAAGAAAATCTAGACATGGATTGGAGATTTGGATTTTATTCGAGGGTATGGGTTAGCTAACAAGAATTACTTTATTTTGTATTTAGATGGAATATTTTTAATATACACTCAAACCATTTCTTGTATTCTAAGTGTTCTGAGTTTAATTTTGCCTATTTAATTTATTAAGAGTATTTTCAACTAGAAACATCATTTTCAAGTCCTTAGACCTTATTTCCATGATCATGTCACCTTGATTTTGCTATAGCAACCAATTCAAATTCNTTGTATTCTAAGTGTTCTGAGTTTAATTTTGCCTATTTAATTTATTAAGAGTATTTTCAACTAGAAACATCATTTTCAAGTCCTTAGACCTTATTTCCATGATCATGTCACCTTGATTTTGCTATAGCAACCAATTCAAATTCCATGTTTGAAAGAAAAGCATAGCACAATATTTAACCCTTTTTTGTGTAGTGCACGCACTAAATTCTTAAAAATTCATGCTATGACTCAAAAATGGAAAATTAATATTTTTTGGACTATGACCACTCAAAGAACCATACCTAAGAAGTTCCCTTCATCTTGTGATATACATAATTTCCACAACCACACCACACATTGATGCCCGAGATTCCTATCCTTGTGTAGTTGTCTCCACTCTTACGAAGATTGTTTTGATAAATCCATGATTGTCGTCCTGATCTCTATTCTAGATGCCTCTAAGTAATGAAACACGCCATTTTGTACCAACAATCCATGTATGTCATACCACATATATGGTCACTATTTTCATAGTTTTCATGAACCCCCTATGATTAGAAAAACACTTTTGGAAAATCACAAAAATTATGTTTTGCTGCAAGTTATGGTCGTATAAGAGATATTAACCAGGGAACTATATGCATTTGTTATATTTCCTTCTAGATAGGTTTTTTATCTTTTCATCATCCCTTATCTTCACCAAGCGTCTCTAAGAGTCTTTATTTGGTTACTTCAATGCATTTTTCTAATTCTACTATGGATTTTTCTTCCACTTTAGCTATACCCTTATAAGTGGATGTTTCTTATATAATTCATACTTTTAACATAAGAAAAATATGTGCTATGACTCCAAAATGGAAAATTAATAATTTTATTTTTTTTTTGGATGTGAGCACTTAGTTATTGTGGCTAAGAAGGACCCTTTTCCTTCTATTATTTTCTATGTCCAGAACCATGCCACCCATCAATGTTTGGGACTCCCATCATTGTGGAGTGATCACCACTCTATCAAAGAGAGTTCTAATAAATCCATCCATGCAGTTCATATCACTCTTCCTGGCACTACTAAGAAATGAGACAAGTCATTGCATACGATCCATCCATGTATGTTATGTGACATCTATGGTCACTATTCACACAACTATCCTAAACTACCTAAGTTTAGAACAACACTCGTAGAACTTGACCAAAACTATACTATACCACAAGTTATGGAAACACAAGAGATATTACCCCCCTCTAATTTGAGTGAGGGTATTGTTATCCCCATTTTGTGGATAACTAAGGAGATTATCTCTTGAGGCCCTCAGGTTACAGATATGGAGTGTCGAGAGGCCACATGACCAACAATATCCATTTTTCACAGCCAAAGACCCACATTGCCACCACAGTGATCCAACACCTGGTCATCATCCACACCAACTTGCCACCACATCTCACTTGGGTATTACTCCATGCAGTACAAGTCAATTATGATGGTGGGTATGATTTTAATATTTTAGGCATTCTAGCTTGTGTAGCATAGGTTATTTTTTATTATGATATGTCTCAATCATGCCATACATCATGTACTGAATTTATATTCCAATATATCCAAGATATGCCTCAAGAATATACCATAAAGTAAACCATATGCCAAGTATCCAAGATGTGCCAATGTCTCAACAATATGCCTCAAAAATGCACCATAAAAACCAAGATCATATACCAAGTATATGCCTTACACATGTGCCAATCATAACATATATTTGCCTCTAACAATGAATCATAACATCCATAAACTAAGTACCAAGGATATGTCTCAAGCATGTATCAATATCACCAAGACATGAACCTCAACCATATGAAACCATGTACAAAAAGGTCCTCCAATACATGCCTTAAGCATGTGCCATACCATCCATGATACAAGCCTCAAACAAACACATAAAAGGCATACCTTCACTCATGAAGGAAAATTGATACATACCATCTCAACCCGTATAACAACCTTGTTGTATCTTGTTGCAACTTGAACCAAGCATCCTTATTCAAATTTATCTTAGCCTCATTGGACAGATGTTTGTTATCATGTAGGGCCTCATGTGACAAGCAATAAACAACCCGCGGGGGTGCTTTGCAAGACACCAGTATCCTGACCCGCGGGGGTGCCTTGCAGGACACCAGTAACCTAACCCACGTGGGTCTACTAAATTAGGGTTTCCTAAAACCTTCCTTCTTGTAGCTCTGATAATTTCACATTGCTTTCTTCCTCAGATCTGCTTCCTTAGATACACTATGAAAAGGTTTACCAAAATATCGCTTGAAATATAGATAAGCATTGAAATTATGTGTACAAATGTGAGGCTTCTTGAGGTGTATTTATACTTTTCCAATTGACTTATTTCCTTCACTTTAGAGTCGACCTATACTTTCTTGATATAATCTCTTTACCCTTTAATTAATGACTTGTAACTTCTTTTTGCAACTGTTTAGGGGCTTCTTAGCCATTCTTTGGGTCTTCCAAATTCATGACCTCATAACTCCTCAACTGTGAGGAACTACATGACATACCACCTACAATTGGAAAAAAAATGGTGATGAATACCCATCTATGAGAATTTTGTATGTACTTGTAATGTTATCCAACCTCATTTTCCTCAATCAATTTCGGTCCTCATGAACACACCTTTGGGTTTCTTGTTGAATTCTTCAAAGCGTCTTCCCGTGAGGGCCATGCTTAAAGCTACACCATAAGGGGACCACTTTGGAGACTTCTTAAATTATACCCATTACTTATAGAGGCTTATAGACTTACTCTAAAGTTTACATCAATGACAATCAATTTTCCAACAATATCCCCCTTTAGCATTGATGGAAACACTCATGCTCCCCCTTTCTTCATTCTTCTATTCTTTCTAATTTGAAATACTGCAGAGAAATCCAAAGAACATCCATAGAGAAAGACAAAAGAAACACATGATTTGAGTAAGAAAAATGAACCATTTGTCTTATTTAGTAGAATAGGCATCCTTTATATAGGATAGGCTGAACATACAATGGTTCTGATCAAAGTTGGACCAATGCTAACTAACCAATAGCTAGAAAAGGTCCCAAACCCTAAAAATTATCTTAGTTGACCAGTTCTTGGTCCTTGGGACTTATGCTCAACCTCTTAGGTAGAGATGCGCTCCATATGGCCTTTATGGTGAAGTATGTTTCATCTAGAAGAAGGTGCACCTTTTTGGTAGCACCACATTGGTCTTCCTCGAGATGTGTGCTCTCCTCGTTGGGTAGTGCGCCTTCCATCCTGCCCAATTCCTCCTTGTTTAATCATGGAAGTGTCTTGACTTCCATGAGAAAATGTGGAAGCTATTGATACATGGAGGACTGTGATATCCATTTAGTTTGGGCTGGAAGTTGATCCTTGTGAAAAAATAGAAAGGAAGTGTGTTGTTGAGTGAAAGTAGTGGTGGTGCATGTATCCAGCACTATGTCTGGAAGGATAGGTGGTTGGAAATGTAGAATCAACTTAGAAGGGTGCAATATGGAGACCTCTTCTTCTAGGAGGGGAGGCTCATAGCATTTGAGACTGTTCAAATTTACCAAATCATGAATACCCAAATATGGTGGAAATTTGAGGTGATAAGAATTATCTCCAACTTGATGCAGAACTGTGTAAGGACCATAACGAAGGGGCTTCAACATTTGATAATGTTGGGAATGAAAGCTTTGGTGCTCCATGTGAAACCATACCTTGTCACTAGGGGAAAAAGAGAGTGGTTTCATGTGCACATCATGACAGGCCTTATAACATTATTGGTAAGATTGTAAAGCCTAAAAAACTTGATCTTGTTTACAATCCAAGGTTTGGAAAAAGGACAAGGTAGAGGTTTTCTCTTTTTTTTGTCGTGGAGTACCAAAAGGTTCAAGATGTAAAGACAACTCATAGGGGGCNAAACAAGAATTGCCCTATTATAACTATGTTGGATAATGTGGAGGGTGGAATCCCACTATTTAGAATTGGTAAACTAAATGCATAGGGCATGGACTAGGCTACGATTAACAACTTTTATTTTTACATCCATCTACGGATGGAAAGAAGTGGAGTATTTGAGGTGACACCCCAAGAGAGACTAGATATTTTTCCAAAATGTACTGAGGAAACAAGCATCACTATAAGAGATAATGTTGGAGGAGAGACCAAAATGACTCCACACATGAGTGAAAAAGAGATCCGCAGTTTGAGTAGCAACAATAGTCTTGGTGCAAGGGAAAAAAATGGCCATTTTGGAGAAGTGACACACAACCACCCAAATGACATCATGATGATGAAAGGGCATGGGAATACCAGTGATGAATTCCATAGAGATAGATTTCTAGGGATGGGAGGGAATAGGTAAGGGTTGATACATGCCATACTTGTGGTTGGACGACTTATGTTGACTACATAGGGTACAAGCTTGGATAAATTGCTCAGCTTGGCAATATAAAGCAGGCAAAAAAATGTGACACTAAATATTCTGAGTATTTTTGAATGTGCCTAAGTGCCCACCATAAGAGGAGGCATGGGCTTCATGAATGAGAACAAGGAGATCATCAGTAGTAGACACATGTATCTTGTCAAGATTATACAACCAACCATCATAAATGCTTTATTATAGTAAAGGGTTTGTTTAATGACAGTAGGTTGTTGCAAGGTAGTCCAGATGGTACTAAATAAAGGGTCATAGGCATACAAAGGCTTCCAATATTCATAAGAAACATAACGGATAGACAATAATTGAATTATCTTAGGAGGGGGAAAACTAAGAAGATCAACCATGTGATTGGTGGCCCCTTTCTTATATTTTATGACCAAGTGGAAATGATGTAGATAAGAATCCCACTTCAAGAAAAATATGTGCACCGATTAAACCTACCCACCACCCCTCAAGGAGGTGGTGTACCGATTAAACCTACCCACCACCCCTCATCCCTCTCCTTACAAATTAGGGTGGGTTCATAAGGACAAACCTTGTCTCATGGTCACACAATGTTGTGTCATCACCTTTGCCATCGAAAATTTATGTGATTCTATCCTTTGTGATGTGTCTATGTTGGATTGTACAGATATTTTTTTGGGAATCCCATACAAAGAACAATATGATTCCATCTGTCATGCTTGCACCCAACAGTATCACCTCAAATAAGTTGGTCGAACTTATGTTCTTACGTGTTCATCCCTGAAAGCTTCTCCTCTTAGTTTCCCCCTTCCTTAGATACTTCAATTATTGTCTATCCATTGTGTTTCTTATGAATATTGGAAGCCTTTGTATGCCTCTGACCCTTTATTTAGTACCATCTGGACTACCTTGCAACAACCTACTGTCAATAAACAAACCCCTTTACTATAATACAACATTCATGATGGTTGGTTGTATAAGCTTGACAAGCTATGTGTGTCTACTATTGATGATCTCCTTGTTCGCATTCGTGAAGCCTAGGCTTCCTCTTATGGTGGGCACTTAGGCACATTAAAAAATACTTAGAATATTTAGTGTCACATTTTTTGGCCTGCTTTACATTGCCAAGTTGAGCAATTTATCCAAGCTTGTACCCTTTGTAGTCAACATAAGCCATCCAACCGCAAGTATGGCATGTATCAACCCTTACCTATTCCCTCCCATCCCTATGAATCTATCTCTATGGAATTCATCACCGTTCTTCCTATGCCCTTTCATAATCATGATGCCATTTGGGTGGTTTTGTGTCGCTTCTCCAAAATGGCCATTTTTATCGCTTGTACTAAGACTATTGTTGCTACTCAAACTACGGATCTCTTTTTCACTCATGTGTGGAATCATTTTGGTCTCCCCTCCAACACTATCTCTTATCGTGATGCTTGTTTCCTCAATACATTTTGGAAAAATCTCTAGTCTCTCTTGGGTTTTCACCTCAAATACTCCACTTCTTTCCATCCGCAGATGGATGTAAAAATAAAAGTTGTTAACCGTAGCCTAGTCAATGCCCTATGCATTTAGTTTACAAATTCTAAACAGTGGGTTTCCACCCTCCACATTATCCAACAAAATTATAATAGGGTAATTCTTGTTTCTACTGCCTTGTCCCCTTTCGAAGATTTCTTTGGGTATCAACCTGTTTCCCCTTATGATTTGTCTTTATAGCTCCAACCTTTTGGTACTCCTCGACAACAAAAGGAGAAAACCTCTACCTTGTCCTTTTTTCAAACCTTGGATCGTAAACAAGCTCAAGTTTTTCCAGGCTTTACAAGCTTACCAATAACATTATAAGGCTCGTCATGATGTGCAGAGGAAACCACTCTCTTTTTCCCCTGGTGCAAAGGTATGGTTTCACATGGAGCGCCAATGCTTTCATTCCCAATGTTATCAAAAATTGAAACCCCTCTGTTATGGTCCTTACACAGTTTTGCATCAAGTTGGAGATAATGATTATCACCTTGAATTTCCACCATAGTTGGGTATTCATGATGTGGTAAATGTGAACAGTCTCAAATGATATGAGCCTCCCCTCCTGGATGAAGAGGTCACCATCTTGCACCGCTCTGAGTTGATTCTATATTTCCAACCACCTTTCCTTCTGGACATAGTGTTGGATACATGCACCACCACTACTTTCACTCAACAATAAACTTCCTTTCTATTTGTTCACAAGGATCAACTTCTAGCCCAGGATAAATGGATATCACAGTCCTCCCTGTCTCAACAGCTTCCACAATTTCTCATGGAAGTCAAGACACTTCCAATATTAAACAAGGAGGAATTGGGCAGGATGGAAGGCGCACTACCCAAGGAGAAGAGAACACATCTCGAGGAAGACCAATATGGTGCTACCAGAAAGGTGCACCTCCTTCCAGATGCAACATACTTCACCATAAAGGACATATGGAGTGCATCTCTACCTGAGAGGTTGATCACAAGTCCCAAGGACCAAGAAATGGTCAACTAAAATAGTTTTTAGGGTTTGGGACCTTTTCTAGCTATTGGTTAGTTAGAATTGGTACAATTTTGATCGGAACCATTGTATGTTCAACTTATCCTATATAAAGCATGCCTATTCTACTAAATAATACAAATGGTTCATTTTTCTTACTCATATCATGTGTTTCTTTTGTCTTTCTCTATGAATGTTCTTTGTATTTCTCTGCAATATTGCAGATCAGAAAGAATAGAAGAATGCAGATGGGGGGAGAATCAGTGTTTCCATCAATGCCAAAGGGGGACATTGTTGGAAAATTAATTGTCATTGATGTTAACTTTACAGTAAGTCTATAAGCCTCTAGAAGTAATGGGTATAATTTAAGAAGTCTCCAAAGTGGTCCCCTTGTGGTGTATGTTTAAGAATGGCCCTCACGGGAAGATGCTTTGAAAAAGTCTATAAGAAATCCAGAGGTGTGTTCATGAGGAACCAAATTGATTGAGGAAAATGAGGTTGGAGAACATTACAAGTATATACAAAATGCACATAGATGGGTATTCCTCACCATTTTGTTTCCAATTATAGGTGGTATGTCATGTAGTTCCTCACAGTTGAGAAGTTATGAGGTCATGAATTTGGAACACCCAGAGAATGGCTAAGAAGCCCCTAAACAGTTGCAAAAAGAAGTTACAAGTCATCAATTAAAGGGTAAAGATATTATATCAAGAAAGTATAGGTCGACCCTAAAGTCAAGGAAATAAGTCACTTGGAAAAGTATAAATACACCTCAAGAAGCCTCACATTTGTACACATAATTTCAATGCTTATCTATATTTCAAGCGATATTTTGTTAAACCTTTTCACAGTGTATCTAAGGAAGCATATATAAGGAAGAAGGGAGTGTGAAATTATCAGAGTTGAACAGAAGGAAGGGTTTTAGGAAACCCTAATTTAGTAGACCCACATGGGTCAAGTTACTGGTGTCCCGCGAGGCACCCCCACGGGTCAGGCTACTGGTGTCTCACAAGGAACCCCCGTGGGTTTTTTAGTGCTTGTCACATGAGGCCCTATGTGATAACGAACATTTTTCCAATGAGGCCAAGCTATATTTGAAGAAGGATGCTTGGTTCAGGTTGCAACAAGATACAACAGGGTTGTTATAGGGTTTGATATGGTATGTATCAATTTTCCTTCCTGAGTAAAGGTATGTCTTTTATGTGTTTGTTTGAGGCTTGTATCATGGATGGTATGGCGCATGCTTAAGGCATGTATTGGAGGACCTTTTGTACATGGTTTCATATTGTTTAGGTTCATGTCTTGGTGATATTGATACATTCTTGAGACTTATCCTTGGTACTTAGTTTATGGATGTTATGGTTCATTGTTAGCGGAAAATCTATGTGATAATTGGTACATGTGTAAGGCATATACTTGGTATATGATATTGGTTTTTATGGTTAATTTTTTAGGCATATTGTTGAGACATTGGCACATCTTGGATACTTGGCATATCGTTTACTTTATGGTATATTCTTGAGGCATATCTTGTATATATTGGAATATAAATTCGGTACATGATGTATGGCATGATTGAGACGTATCATGAGTGATATGGTATATGTTTGAGGCACATGTTATGGTACAGGTTTTGGTACATCGTCGATACATATCTTTGGGGAATTCACACATGTTGATGATGGTATATCAGTTACAATGACAGTGACAATGATAGGTTGATGTGACAGTGACAGTGACATGTTGATGTATCAGTGATAGTGAAAATTATAGGTTGATCAGTGCTTAGAGTGAAAGTTTGAGTCTAGACTTATATTTCAAGGCGATGGGATGGGGCATGGAAACGGGGTTGTAGCCTCCTTCTGGTTGGTGCTGGAGAAATCAGGAAGTTGGAGCTTCCTTCAGGTTGGAGCCGCCTTCTAGTTGTAGCTAGAGGATTCAAGGTTTTTTATCTTCCTTCAAGTTCGATCCTGTAAACAGGGGGTTGGATCCTCCTCCCAATTGGTTTTGGAGAATTTGGAATTTGGTGCTACCTATGAATGCAATATTTGACATATAAGAAAGAATTAAGTGGTTATTTTTTATGCACTATTGATTTATATTTCCCATGATATATTGATAATATACTATTGATAAAGTTAAATATTACATGTTCTGATTAAAAGTGGTAAAAGATTCATAATATTGATTCACCCCCCCCTCTTAGTATTCCAACATTCTGAAACACTAAAACCAATATTTTGTGTTGTTTTGGTGACTTTAGAAAATATTTTGACATAATACCTAGGAAAAACCTTTGCTATAGGTTGGAAGAGATAAAAGTACATTTCGAGTTTAGGGTTTCTACAATAAGGTTGTATGAGAACATTATTACCAATTTTAAGAACACTAAGGTCTAGTCAAAATAAATTAACTGCAATATTGGAGTCAAGCAAGGTTGTCCTTTCTCCCCTACCCTTTTTGGAATATACATTGACAAGTTAGAAGATTGTTTGGAAGAAGAAGGTTTTGTTGGCCCAACTCTCACTGGTATAGTCATCAATCTTCTTCTTTATGCTGATGATACCATTCTTATAGCGAGGGGTCCCCATGATTTTGGAAAGAAACTAATAATCGTCAATGATTTTTTCTCCAATACCGGTATGACTATTAACACTGACAAAACAAAAGTCATGATAATTAAATCCAATAAAATCACTTATGATACTTTCTTGTATGACAACAACAAATTGGAGGAAGTGGCTTCACACAAATATCTTGGAATTGATATTTCCCACAAGATCAACTGGATTATAGCATTAAAAAAAGGATAAGTGGAGGACAGAAAGGTTATCATGGAATTGAAAAAAATTACAAATCAATCGATCTTTGGATATGGGATAATAAAAAACTCATCTTTTAGACTCTTGTTACTCCCGTTGTTCTATATGGATGTTTAGTTTGGGGATGCAATATATCTCTCGATAATTATGGACAAATATAGAGAAATTCCAAAAGAATTTTATAACCTTTAATCTCAAAATCAAAGGAAATACACCATGTCCTATCCTTCTCTTAGAGGCAATCCTTTCCCCCATTGAGAGTAGGACTATGACTAGATACCTAATTATAAGAACAAGTTAAACAACATGGAATACAAGAGGCTTCCTAAAATTGATTCAAACTCCATCCATAACCACCTTCGACTCAAGTGGGGATGGCATAAAGATGCCCAGTCTTGGCTAAGTCATTCGGGAATCATGGAAGATACCATTTTGCAAAATAATGATACTATTAAAAATATTGTTAAATTAAAATTTAAGGAGAAAATGTGGTGTGATAAAGAGTTAGAGGAAAAAAGAAAATTAAGGTATTATAAGGAGGTAATCAACCATAGAAGATAAAAAATATCTCTTTTTTTTTACAAGTGTAAATAAAAAATAAGCATTGTTTAAATAAGAACAAACTCTCATGAGCTCCATAGTGAAACTGGGCGTTGGTCAATTCCTAAAAGGCCTTGGGATGAAAGAGTATGTCACCTTTGTGACACTGAGAGGGTTGAAGATGAAAACCACTTTCTCTTAGATTTTCTAGCCTATACCCCGGATTAGATCTCAATTTAAAAATATTTTTCACACTACTAACCTCCCTAAACTTTTAAATCAACAAAACGATGGTGATCTTGGAAAGCTTCTCTTAATGATTTTTGAGCACACAAATAAATTATAAATAATTGTCAATAACCCCTTACCTTATTAAGCTTCGATAGACTAATTTGGTCTCAGTGGATGTTAATCATCATCATCATCGTCATCATCATCATCATCTATAAAATTTACATTTAAAAAAAATGATTTCTCATTATCTTATACATTTAGGTTCAACATGGAAATTTACAATATTTTAATTTCTTGTTGTTATCGTTATATTATTACTTGAGAATTTATTTTTAAAGAATGATATCACATTAATTAACTTAATTTGATAACATCTTTCCATATTGAATAGTAATTAACAATAAATTAAATTGTCGTAGTCTAAATGTTCTACGAAATTATTGTTCTCCAATGATTTTTTTCCGGGGACATTTTCCCAAAATTCGGTGAGAAATTGTTAGATCTGCATATTTGAGTGATTATTTATGTATAATCTGAGTGCCTCGGGGATTTTTCGGCGTGTTGAATCCATTTCTGCATTCAGAAATGGATTTTAAACAACCTAAAATAGTGATTTTGTGCAGATTTGTGTCGTCGGATTCCAACCCAAAAAAGCATTTCATAGAACAGTTAGACAACGCCAGTTATATTTAAAAATTAATTTTTATATAACTAAATAGATATTATGGAGGCGAGTTAATAGGAAGTGGAAAACCCATATCTTTTTATCCGCATGCGGCTAATTCCAACTTTTGCAGACGGAGTCGTCGCACCTTGGCTTGCAGACTACCACTCAACTAGAGCGTTTAATCTTTGGAAATGAATATAGGGGGGGG
>SNQJ01S0050534.1:1569-46665 GCA_010110895.2 Picea sitchensis
TCCTCATAAGCTCTCGCCTAGTCTCCTCATCCAACTTCTCCTTTCCCTTCCATTCTCTCTGGAATGGCTTCCTATCTTGATCCCTCTGGGGCACAAATGGTTTGGAGAAAGTTTTAGTCTTTGGCATTGAGTCTGCCAGATCTCGAGTGCGAAGGATGGCATCCTGCAAAGTGGGAGTCCTGTATGCCTTCACCCATCCTCTTAAAGGCTCTGTGAGTCCTTCTGTGAATAGCATGATCATCCTGGGTTCTGATATATCTGTCCCTGCCACGACTACCCGCTGAAACTCTGTAATGAACGCCTCTGCTGTGCCAGTTTGTCTCAACTGGGCTAGATCCCTGAAGTGTATCTCGGTATCCTTCATGTCAAACCTATCCATGAGCCTATCTGTAAACTCCCTATAGGAGGTTATGCGACTGTGACCCAATGTCACCAGTCCATGATACCACTACTCGTGTGCCTCACCCTCCAAGTGTAAGGTCGTGAAACTGATGGCCTTTGTCTCGGTCATCTGGTTGAGCTTGTAATACGTGTCTAGCTTCTGTACCCAAGCTCTGGCGATGTATTTGGACGATCCGTCGAAAGAAGGGATGGTCAGTTTCCCAAATTTTTGGATGAAATCGAGGTTATTCCCTTTCTGTTGTTGTGGTCCTTCCCTCTGCGGCTCTCTGGGGCGTTTCATGAGTCTGAGTCCACAGTACTCGACTAAGATCATGTCCTGATGGAAGTCATGACCCAATGTTGCCTACTCCCTCCTATACTCTGCAATGTCGTCAGCATGAGTGGGTGGCCTCTGTGCTATTGGTGGGGATGTTGCTACAGGGGGTGCCCTCTGGAAACTGGGAAACAAGGGTCTGGGAATCCTACTCGCAGAGGTGTATGTGCGAGAGGGTGACTGGGTTCTACTGCCTTCTCCCGACTTCCCCTGTGTTTCATGAGGGACTTGTGTATCTGGGGTGCCCACTCTAGCCAATCTATCAACCACCTGTGCCAAGGATTGAGACATGGTCCGTTCACTAGCTAACATATCGTTGATAACCTCCATGAAAGTTGCCTCTGGATCTATGGGGGCCTTTCCACTGCCCTCTGGTCGCTCATATCTGTCTCCTAGCATCCTCTTTGTCTCGCACTCAGCCTCACGCTCTACCCTTCTCTCTTCTTCTTTGTGTGCCTCTTCATCTTCCTCTAAGCTAGGAGGAAAAGGGGGCAAATCAGACCTATGCCTTCTTTCCTGATGCCTGTTGTAAGTGACATATTTGTCACCTACGTGTTCACGGCCCCTTGGGTCTTCTGCTACACTCATTATCTTTAGTCATAGGCTAGCAGGACTAAAGCTCTGATACCACTGTAATGTTCCTGACTTGGCTAGTCTAGGAAACACTACTAATGTGTGTTTAGGATCAAAGGTTTATAGCATATAAATGATCATATAAATAATAAACACGACAAAGGATTGCAAAGTTTGTATTATGATATCTCTGTGGATTACAAAATGATCGAATGCGGCTGAATAAATTGACAATACTCGACTAGATCAATAGACAAATGATCTTAGCTGGAATGCAAATAAGCAACTACAGCTGAATAAAATAACAACACTCGGCTAGATCAAAAGACAAAAGGATCTTAGCCGGAATACAAATAAGCAACTAAAAGATAATACCTGGAATATGGGAGCACTACGAAATCAATGAAGAATGATGGAAGACCTGGATGATCTTCCCGGTGACTAGGGTGTGTCTTTCAACACCGAAATCAGCCAACTGGTGTCTTCCTCCTGGAATACACTGAACTATCTCTTCTGAGATGTGCCTCTTCTCCTCAATAACAAATCATAATCTGCATAAATGATGAATTAGGTTGCTGGCCCTTCCTTTATAGCTTTCCAAAACCCTAAATCATGCTGAAACCCTAATTCATTGTTGACTTCCAAAACCCTAAATCACTGTTGAAACCCTAATTCACTGTTGACTTCTATTTTTAGCTCATAATGACTTAAAAGCGCTTTTAACCCTTTTTAGTTCAATGTCACTTTCCGAATATAAGACCTGTGACTGGAGTGACCTCTAGTAACCATGTTTACCCCTCTTTGGCCCTGGCTATAGTCTAACGGGGCGTTTTAGACCATTAAGCCTCCTTTCTGGAGCTCCTATTTGGAAAGGGACATTACAGAGTGCTAGTAGGTTGTGGCAGGGTTGCTGCCACCCCTCTCCCTCAAAGTCTCTAGTCGTCGTGCATGACCCCTCTACTCCACATGTGATTATAGTCAGCAAGCTATCGTCGGACTCCATCCATCAACGAATCATGTTAGCAATAATAATCAATCATCATAACATCTAATAATATGTACATATGTCACATCAACAACATTCAAACCCCAATAGTCCACTCCCTGACTCGATACGGAGTCCAAGGGGTTTCATCGATGCCTCTGCATCCTCAATGTCCAGAGTCCTGCACACTTAGGAGAACCCAGTCAATAGCACCTGTCTATGTGAATGCAACAAAATAACATATCATCAAATCCATAATATCTCATAATCATAATCAAAACGACCAATAGTATAATAACCCGGATCACTTGCAAGCAAGTGTGCTCAAAGAATAAGTTTGCTCAGTGCGCGCAAGAGAGGGATGTTACATACACCCCCTCTTGGTTTAAACTTCATCCTGAAGTTTCCCAGTATATAAGTGCTGAAATAAAGTGTATCACAGTATCATAAGTATATCTATCAAACAAAAATGGGAATTGTTGGCACATATCATATGCGTCCTCCCAGGTCGTCGAGTGTGGACTATAGTTGTCCCACTGAACCTTGACCTGATCTACTGTTTGACGTCGTAGTTGTCGAATGCGATGGTCCAGGATGCAGATTGGATTCATCGTGAGTGCACCCTCGTCAGATACCTGCAAGGAACTCATGTCAATAACATGTGTAGGATCACTAATATAATGTCTCAAAATAGATACATGAAAAACATCATGCATATGCCTCAAAGAATCAGGTAAGGCTAGTCAATGGGCCACATGCCCCTTCCTTTCCACAATCTCGAAAGTTCCCATGAACCTAGGAGAGATTGTATCACCCTTTCCAAACTTTATCGAACTCTTATGCGGTTTCACCCACAAGAATACTCGATCGCCAACTTCATAACTATGATCGACATGATGTGCATTGGCATTACTCTTATGTCAATCTTGCGCTTCTTTGATCCTTTGTCTTATTGTTTGCATTTGATATTCCATTTCTTTTATCGCTTCTGGTCCCACCAGGGCCCTATCCTCAAGCCGGTCCCAAATCAAAGGCGTCTGACAGGATCTCCCGTAAAAAAACTCAAAAGGTGCCATCTTAATGGTGATTTGATAACTGTTGTTATATGCAAATTCTACCAGTGGCAAGAATTCTTCCCAACGCTTATGTTGGTCCATAACACTCATACGCAACATGTCCTCCAAGATTTGATTTGTTCATTTGGTCTACCCGTCAGTCTCTGGGTGATACACGGTACTAAAGTTAAGTTGGGTTCACAAAGCCTCTTGGAAAATAGTCCAAAATTGTCCAATAAACATCGATCCTCGATCAGGTATAATCCTCTTAGGCACACCATGCAACCTCACAATCTCACTGATGAAAACTCTAGCTATTTCAGGTGCCTGATACATCGTACGCGCAGGAATAAAATGAGCACTCTTCATCAGAGTGTCAACTACCACAAAAATCGAGTCATGTCTTCTTGCCATCAATGGCAATCCAATAATGAAATCCATCGATATGACCTCCCATTTTGATTCTGGAATTGCGTGTGGTTGTAGTAATCTTGTCATATGTCTATGTCCATCCTTCACCTGCTGACATTCTAGAAACCTTACCATGTATATGACTATGTCTGCCTTCATTCCTTTTCAGAAGAATAAGGGTTTAAGGTCTGCCCTCATCTTCGTGACTCACGGGTGAGCCATGTACACTACTCTGTGAGCCTCATTTAGGATCAAACTCCTCAACTCTTCGTTGGGGGGTACATAAATTCAACTTCTAAATCTTAATAATTCATCATTGTCCAAAGTAAATCCTACAAATGTTGGTGCCATCATTGTGTTTTGTCCGATAAAATCCTTGACCGCTTTCTACCAGTCATCGTCGCACTGTAAAGTTAGAATCTTTTCACGTAGATTCGTCTGAAGAGGCATCACCGAAAATATGTGTGGTCTCTGATTCAACGCATCGGCCACTCTGTTCACTGTGCCCTTTATGTAAGTAATCTCTAAATCGTAATCGTTAAGAAATTCCGACCAACGTCGTTGTCGCACGTTCAAGTCGCTTTGCATAAAGATGTGTTGTAGTCCACAGTGGTCCATTTTTAGTTCCAATTTCCTTCCAATAAGGTAGTGTCTCCAAACTCTCAAGGCATATACAATGGCTAACAATGCCAAATTGTGTGTTGCATAGTTCTCCTCATGTCATCTCAACTTTCTCGAGATGTAAGCGATCACTCGATCGTCTTGCATCAAGACTCTGCCTAAGCCTTCCTTGGATGCGTCAGTGCATACCAAGAAGTTCGCGTCTATGTCATGTACCTTTAGTATTGGTGTTGTCGTCAATAGCTCCTAGAGCTTCTGAAATTCCTCTGTGCATTTCTTAGTCCAAACAAACTTCTTGTTCTTCTTCTGCAATTCCGTAATCAGATTTGCGATATTCAAAAAACCCTCGACGAACCATCGATAGTATCCTGCTAAACCCATGAAACTACGCACTTTGGGGACAATCGTCGGCGCAGGTCATTCCATAATAACCTCAACCTTTGCTGGATCCATAGCGATACATTCTTCGGACATGACATGCCCTAAGTAATGAATCTTCAATTGATAAAACGAGCATTTGGACAACTTCCCATACAATTTGTTCTCTCGTAGACACTGTAGTACCAAGCGCAAGTGCTCGTCATGCTCCTCCATCATCTGAGAGTAAATCAAAATATTGTCAATGAATACTTGGACGAACTTGTCCAAGTATTCACGGAACACCCTGTTCATCAAACTCATAAATACCCTAGGGGTGTTTGTTGGTCCAAAAGGTAAAATAGTAAACTCGTAATGTCCAAACCTCGTCTTAAAGGCGGTCTTAGGGATGTCGTCATTTTTTATCCACAACTGATGATACCCTGATCTCAAGTCGATTTTCGAAAACACTGTCGCACCCTTCATCTGATCAAATAGATCATCAATCCTTGGCAACGGATATTGATTCTTGATCGTTGCATTGTTCAATTCACGGTAGTCAATGTAGAGTCTCCATCACCCATCCTTATTCTGTAGGAAATAATAGACGCACCCCACGGTGACACACTTGGACGTATAATTCCTAGGTCCAGTAACTCCTTCAGTTGCATTCTCAACTCCTGTAACTCCGGGGTCAACATCCGATAACGCATTCTTGCTATCTATCGGTTCAGTCCTCGATTTTAGGTCTATGGTAAATTCCAATTCTCTCTCCGACGGCATCCCAGGTAACTCCTCAGGGAAGACATCCGCAAACTCTCTCACCGTCGGAAGGTGTTCTAGACCTTCTACGACTCCCTTCTCGTTTAACGCAAGGATCACATAAATATTACATCCCTTGTGCATGCTCTTTCATAGTTGAAAGGAAGAGATCAACCTCAGGGAAACTCCTTGGTTCTGACCTACAATCACGCTTCTCTATCCCTCATCATCGACCAAACTCAATCATTTCCTCTTACAGTTGAGTATCGCCACATACGATTCCAACCAGTCCATATCAATCACGACATCATAAGATCCTAATATCGTTACGTACAGGTTGGCCCTAGTGACAAACTCTCTCAGGTTAAGGCTACAGCCCATAACCTTCCCACCAACCTTTTGTTTGGCTCCAAAATCCACTTCTACAAAGATAAACTCATCCTGTTCGACTGCTTTTACCTTAATTCTCTTTAGCGTTGCTCCAGAAATGAGACTCTCTGTAGCACCTAGACCTATAAAAATACTAAGGGTCTAGTCAGCGATGGTACCTGATGTCTCGAGCATAGTCGACTGGTGCTCTGCCTGGCGGTTATTCATCGCTGCATGAATCTGATGGGTCTTGCCCAAATCTCCCACGGTAGTGGGTCGGGCTGATCCAGATGCTCTAGTCCTCTCCATTGGGAAGTTGCGCTAGTAATGTGGCTCCCCACATGTCCAACACCCTTTCTTCGGTCCAGTACTCCTGGTACCCGAAGTAGAAGTCGATGTCCCACCAACCTGGAACCCTGGTTTGTTCTGCTAAACAGGCCTAAACTATTGTCGTTGCGGTCAACGTTGTTGTTGGTGTTGTGGTCCTCGGTAAGGAGTCTGTTGTTGAGGTGTTGGTCATCGAGGTGTAGTGAAAGTAGATCCTCTCTGAAAGCCATGATATCCTGGTGAATGTCTAGCTGGTGTTTGATGATGTTGTGCACCAGATTACGCCCGTCCCGCTGGTCTCACTGGAGTCCTCCTCTGACCCCCGTTGATAAGCTCATCCTCTGCTATGAGGGCCTTCTAGACAGCACCATGCAAGGTTTGAGGCATCAGAATCCTAACCTTTGCACGAATGCTGACATTAAGGCCAAACACGAACCTGTTGACCTTAATTTTCTCGGTATTCAGGTGCGGAGCATACCGAAGCAGATCCATAAAACGGGCCTCGTACTCGGGCACCGTACGGCCCCCCTATTGCAAGGCATTTAACTCGTTGAGTTGACGCTCAACAAATTCCTCCGATAGATACCTCTCTCGGAACCGTTCCTAGAACAATTCCCATGACACATCTTTGATGACCATGTTCAATTGCGGCAGGAGAGTCTTCCACCATAGAAGGGTTCTCCCCTTCAGTTGAAAGACTGTCATGTGAACCTTCATGTTGGAGGTATAGTCGCGAACTACAAAGCACATCGCCATATTCTCCAACCATGCCTCGGCGGATGCACCGTCCGAGGCACCAAAGAACTCAGGAAATTTGACCTTCTTGAGTTCACGGTGAATGCTACCAATACCAACCGGAGCGCGCAATGGACCCTCGGTGGGTGTCGGCGTCCTAGTCTCATCTCTATCCAAACGGTTGATCAGTGCCTCAGACATCTACTAAAAGGACCTCAACAGCCCAATCACATCACCCACCGCTATATGTTCCTACCTGACAACCTGCTCGTCTCCCTCAGGGTTAGACCCCTCAAGCGTGGATGCTACTAGGGGATTCGCGCCCCCTCCCCTGGCACCCCATCATCTGCCTCCGCGTCCTCTAACCATGATTACCTGCACGAATACAAATCAGTTTAATTAGCAACATTACAATCAAATTGATAATCAACAGAAGCCGTAGTGATCACAAGTCGCGGGTCGAACCTCGCTCTGATACCATATGTAATGACCCCATCGTTACGACTACATGTGACGCAACCCAAAAGAATTTTATTTTTTTTAAGCAGGAAGGAAACAACGTAACTTGACGACGAACACAATGCACGTAGATCAGGAAACAAACAACAACGACTCAACATACTAGCACATCAAGCAACTGGATGAAACATGCGATAATCAATAGACAGATAAAAACGACTACCTGCCTGACACAAGCAAGACAATGCCTACCATCTAAGGGTCAACATCAACAACCCGACACAACAGCTTCGATGACTAGTAACTAGGAACCTCTACAACGCGCAAACCAAACGCATTAAGGCATTACAAACCAAGTACCAACATCAATTTCAATGAACAATACGCCCACATCGGGAAGCACGAGACTTCGTCCAGGTTATCATTCGCATATATTCGTCAGGGCGCGCAATGATCCCTTCATCAGGAATCATGTCATCACAAGGCGATAGGCGAGACAGTAACCAAGGCGCAACATAACATATCTAGACCAATAACCCAAGAAAAATCCAACGTGCTAGGAGACCGAATTAACTGTCAAAAATGCATGAAGACTAAACCCAAGCACCCAATCAGCAAGTCAACAAGACGCAAGGTGACATCAGTCAAAATTAAATTGCGCAACCAACTAAAGGATTTCTTGTTTTATTATGAGGCACTTTTTAAGGGAGTCTCCCACACTGTAAAACAGAATAATTTGAATAATATCTTAAAAATTCATGTGCAAGGATATTATGTTTTAATTCTCTAACTAGTAGAATCTTATTTGAAAGCTAGCTTAATCATATGTGATATAAGAAATTAGTACTTACATTTTGTTATGCCAAAATAATGTTTACCATCATAAACAAAGTAAATTAATATATTAAGAACATGAATTCAAGGGGTTTTCTTTTGGATTAAAAGAACTTCCACCTCATCTTAACTGTCAATTTAAAATAGTTGTCCAAAAATCATTATGCTATCTAACACAATATTCCAACTAACAATATTGCTATCTAACGACAATATGCTAACCAACAACAATATGATAACTATCAATATGATAACTAACAATATGTTAACTAACAACAATATGCTAACTAACAATATGCTAACTAGCAACATGCTAACTAACATCGTTATCTAACAACAATCTGTTATCCAAAAAAGCAGAGTATAATATCGCTAGCAACACAGAGTATAATATGCTAACAACAATATCGTTGACCAAAAACGCAAAGTAACAACAATATCGCTATCCAAAAACTCAGAGTATAATATCGCTATCCAAAAACCCAGAGTATAATATGCTATCCAAAAACGCAGAGTATAATAGGCTAACAACAATATCGCTATCCAAAAACGCAGAGTATAATAGGCTAACAACAATATCGCTATCCAAAAGCGCAGAGTATAATATTGCTATCCAAAAAAAATGCAGATGTTTTAACATTTCAAAACGCCGGGAATCATTATATAAAATGCAGTCTATCATATACAAAATTGTTGTCTAACATATAAATCGTTGTCAACAATCTTAAATCTCTACCCAATACTCAGGTATTAATCAGATTTTAAACAATTAAATCGCTACCAGACTTAACAATACCATACTTAAATCGCTACCAGACTTAAACAATACTAAATCGCGGCAATATTAAACTATATTAAATCGCTACCATACTTAAACAATATTAAATTGCTCCCAGACCTTAACAATATTAAATCGTTGTGTAATATGATATCGCAGTGTATCAAATGCCAAGAAAAATCATTGTGTAATATGATATTGCAATGTATCAAATGCCAAGAAAAATCGATGTGTAATGTGATATTGCACTGTATCAAACACCAAGAAAAATCGTAGTGTAATGTGATATTGCAGTGTATCAAACGCCAAGAAAAATCATTGTGTAATAACCATAAGGATCCAAAACTAAGGAACAGTAAAATCCAAACCGGAATGTTGTGTAAAAACTAGGTGGAAGGCTGTATAAAATGCCAAGCAAAACATGGTGTGAATGTTGTCTATAAAAGAGAATCGCAGAGTAAAATTTTGCGGAGGACGCAGAGACAATCATTCACAGGGAAAACGCAGAGGTTAAACATTCAGAAATGAATCATTCCAAACGTAGAGACAATCATTCATAGGGAAAACGCGGAGGTTAAACATTCAGAAATGAATCATTCCAAACGCAGAGACAATCATTCACAGGGAAAACGCAGAGAAACAAATGATGGTGGACTAGAGAGAATAAACTCCCAAGAGAGAATTCCTTGTTGGCCCGAGAATGATCCTACATTTATTATCCATGCACAGGAAAGCAGGGCATTTGAATCTAAGTCTTTAAACACTGGAGTGGTGATCGTCGATTCGGCTCCTAGCCGACTGCTCAGGCACAGACTAATAACTTAAAGGATCGTGGAACAGAGGATAAAAACACAATTTGCATCAAGATCTTCTCTGTGGAGAGGCAAATAATAAAATAAAAGCGCAATCAAGGAATAAAGAAAACGAAGGTAGGAGATACAAGAACGTCGGCAAGGTTTTGCGTACGAGGCTCATTCTAACCACGCGCAAAGAGACAATAACTCAAAAATCAAGGATACATTGGATAGCAAGGGTTCTTAATGAATAAAACAAGAGAAAAGGGGATTTCAAATACCATAGGAATGCATGTGCAAGAAATATCATCGCAATGAAATCTTCAACCGAGTACAGAAAAATAAACATGTGTAAATTAAATTTTATTGCAAGTAACAACTTTAACAGGCATACCTTAGCCAAATGAGAATGCTCCAAATTCGTTGTCCCGCGAACGCTCCGTCCAACTCCCGCTTGCCAACCGATGTGACCTCAACGGTACCTCCCAGCCAACGCTAGGGGTACTCTTCTTCCCCTTGAGCCCCCCGAGCCGCAAAGCAGCCACGCACACAATACTAGAGAATGCTAGCACCCAGATCGCCTCGCAAGGTCGAGCTACCACTCGTTACCCGAGTTGGGTATCCCAACTCCCACAAGAGAAAGTTCAATCAAGATAAAATTTCAGCAACGTAACGTTACACAAAAATATCTTATCCATACTCCTCCTCCTTCATCCTTTTTATAGAGTTTTCAAGTAATTAGTTTCCCAAATTCTCATTAAATTTCTTTTTCATTTAATTAATTTCGAAAAACCTCACCCGTACACATGTCGTTTGATCCCCTAGTTGCACCAGAAATCAATTTTATTAATTAATTAAATGTTCCTATTTCCCTCATCCACCGAAGAGCATTCCTAAAAATGCTCCTCGGTGTCCCAAAATTCTCTTACACTTATTAAATGACTTACGCCTTACTTAATTCCTAGTTGATTTCATAATTAGAAAGTTCCAAAGGCAAGATTTCTTACTAAGTTAGACATTCCGTTTTTTCTTTACGTTTCCCCTTTTCTTTAAGTTTCCCTTTTTCTTTAAGTATCCTATTTCTTTTAAGTTTCCCCCTTTTTCATTTTTAACTAAAAAAATTCAATTTAGCAAGTGTAGATAAAAACAACCATTTACCCTCTTTTCTTTTTAACTAAAAATTAAAATAGCAAATGTAGATAAAAACAACCATTACCCCTTTTTTTNATGTTCTACTTAGACGTAGGTTTTAATTTCACTAGGTTGGGCGACATTTTTTTTATTAGGAAAAATTGTTTTTAAACCTTACTTATCACATCATTCATTTTAAGGTTGACTAGGTTTATTCACTTACCAGTTAAAATCGCTATGTGACCTTCAGGACGCACTAGGTGCTCGAAGGGTGCCACTCGCCTCTTTCAGTTTTCATTGCGCAACGTGCCCTTCAAGACGCACTACGTGCTGCAAGGGTACCACTCACCTCTTTTTGTTTTCTTTGCGTGACGTGCCCTTCAAGACGCACTACGTGCTCCAAGGGTGCCACTCGCCTCTTTTCGTTTTCTTTGTGCGACGTGCCCTTCAACACGCACTATGTGCTCCAAGGGTGCCACTCGCCTCTTGACTGAATTTGGTAGATGTCAAACCCCTGGAGTCAATATTCCGCCAGGTGATCTTGTGGGAGACTAAGGGCCTCTAAGGAATAAGGCCCCTGCCTTATTGCACACCCCTTAGAATCATCGTGAGCGACTGTCACAGTCTGCCCTCACTACATCGTGGGTCTTCTCGAACTAGGTAGTCGTTAACCTACAGTTCGAGCCACGGCGGGAGTGCTAGTAGGCTATGGCAGGGCTGCTGCCACACCTCTCCCTCAAAGTCTTTGGTTGTCGTGCATGACCCCTCTACTCCACATGTGAGTCTGGTCGACAAGTTATCGTCAGCCTGCATCCATCAACGAATCATGTTAACAATAATAATCAATCATCATAACATCTATTCATATATACATATGTCACATCAACATTCAAACCCCAATAGTCCACTCCCTGACTCAATCTGGAGTCCAAGGTGTTTCATCGATGCCTTTGCATCCTCAATGTCCAAAGTCTTGCACACTCAGGAGAACCCAGTCAATAGCACCTGTCTATGTGAATGCAACAAAATAACATATCATCAACTCCATAATATATCATAATCATAATCAAAACGCCCAATAGTATAATAACCCAGATCACTTGCAAGCAAGTGTCCTCAAAGAATAAGTTCACTCAGTGCGCGCAAGAGTGGGATGTTACAGAAGCACTCAAAATCAAATTTTAGAGCAAGCGCTACAAACTGTGACTGGCGCTGCGAACTGGTTGCAGAGGATAGTTGGTTGTTAGACCACTTGTAGGTGTCCCTGTGCAAATCTGAAGGTATCAACATTCAACTCTAGGTTACCAGGTACTCTATGAATTTTTCCAGCTTGCTTTAAGGTCTGGAAAGGGATGAGTGGTTGTTTCTCTTTTTGGCATTGTGAACTGATGATTGGCACTGTGAATTGTCTTGGATGAGGGTTGTAGTTTAGGCAGCTTGCAAGCATCTAGGTGCAAATCTAAAATTACCAGCATCAACCTCGTAGCCATCAGGTACTCCATGAGATTTTTTGTCTTATTTGGAGGTCGAGAAAGGAGTCTGGCTGCTTGTTTTCTCTTGGCGCTACGAACTGTCACAGGCACTGCGAACTCACTGACATAGGCGTTGTGAACTCATTCCCTGTAGCGGATGCATCTAAATATTTGATCATAACTCCAAAACGGTGATGTGGGTTTGTCTGAAATTTTTTGTGGAGGATAATTATAATATCATTGATTTTCTGTCCAAATTTCATCCTGACATAGTTTGTAATTCAAGAGATATAATTAAAACACCAGTGCACTACAAACTCTTTGTTTAGCATAGTTCTTCGATATTTTCCTTGTTTAGAGGTTTCTACCTGTCAAGGAAGGTTCGAATGGTCTCCTAGGAGTTTGTTGGACATGAGGGACATGTGTTCCATCTCCATATCAATCAGAATGACCTATTTCAAAGGGCATTTATCATCAAAGACAAAATCCCCAAAAAATAGGAATTTGTTAGGCTTTTGTTAGAATCTTTTGTAACAAGACTCCTAAATGGAGGAGGATCCTATGTAACTCCTTGGTTTTGACCTCCTTAGAGTAGATAGAGATTATTCACTATAAATGAAAGGTTTTTTTATGAGAAAAGGGTTGGATTCATGATCCAAGAGAGGAGAGAGTTTGAGGAGCAGTTTAGCTGCTCATTTGCAAGCATAAGGGCATGTTGTAATTAGCATTTATGCCATGAAAGATTCATGATAGTTGTTTATCAACTTGTCATCTTTGTTTTCCATTTCTTTTGTTATCTTATTGACTGAATATATTGCAGGTTTTGAGGATCAAAGACTTCCTTTGATTAACGGATCCCTGAGCAGCAAAGGATCTGTTGTAGATGGCATGTTAATCATTGTTTCTACTCAAGCTTCTTTTCAATCTATTCTGCAGAGAGGATCTTTTTTTAGTAGACATTCTTCTGATCGTTCACTTTCCTTTCTTCTAATCATCATCATATAAACTCTTAACCTGATATTTAGCTTGATTTCCTTCAATCTGCAGAGTGTTTTGACTCCATGCCCAATGGTAGATCACTAATATACAGTTACATTATTGTCCTCCTTCTTGTTCTTTCTTGTTGATCCACACAATTTTAAATTGATTTAATTTTTCAGGTTTGATAGTAGAGGAGAGACCTCCGATTTTGATATTGTCATATAATGGATATTTTGTTCTTGTTGTGTAAACTAGATTTAAGACACTTTGTTTCTAAATCCTTACTTGTTAGTCTATACTTTGGGATTGCCTTCTGTGATTGACGCCTTTTCTAAGTTTTCCTCATCCATATGTCACCTTGGTATAAACAATTATCTATAAATTCTTATGGGTATTTAGCTTTCACTCATGGCAATCTGACTGTGACTCTCAGTGCTAACACATGGTATGTGGACAACGGGGCATCTCGACATATAACATCAGTCCGATAGTTATTTTCTAGTCTAACGAAACATGACTCGAGGGTTCATGTTTAGCTTGGTGATGATGCCAAGCACCCAATAGAAAGAGTTGATACCATTCCCTACTAGCTCTAGTCAACTAACTATTAAGACTTTGATGATGTTTTTTTTGTTATAGGTCTCATGAAGAATATGCTTTCAGTTTCGATTATGGACGTACCTACAACATGAACATCAATGCACAATAGACCCGAGCCAAGAAATCCAAAGAGGCAAAATCTACGTTACTATTGAGAGAAGTAGCAAGGATAGTGTTGGAATTGCCAGGGGAAATTCCTCATAGATTGGGTGATTTATTGATTTATTATTTTAAAAAAACAAAGAAGCACTTTTAATTTGGATTTGATATATAACCAACATGTGGAGTTCGCCTTTGTTTTTGGAGTTTGAGTATTGTAGGTTCCCTATTTTTGTCCAACACTTTGGAGTTATCCTTAGTTTTTGGAGTCCCCCTGTGCCAGTTTAATTGGGCTTTGGCCCAATGCTTTAGAGTTTTGGGAGTTTGATTGCTTCAATGGAAAGTAAACTAGGCAAGGAAGGGATTCATACTCGTTGGTGGTTGGTTTGGGTGGGATTCAAATTGAATACACGTCATCGTTGAAGTCTGCATGTGTCTGAATTGAATGGAATTCACAGAGGCATGTCCATTCTTTGTTGGCCTTTGGAAGGTCAAAGATTGTAGATGGAAAGATGGGTGATTGTCGACAAGAGGTGGGGTCGTCGAGAACATGGATGGAAAACGATTGGATGTTGAAAAAGGGTTTCTGACAAAGCGCAAAATTGTTGGCGCTTTAGCCTATGCCTTTTAGAATTGGTTTATCTCACCAATCAAGAAATTAAATACATATTCAATAAACCAAATTAATTTAAATGAACAATCAAATTAAAAATTATATTTTAATAAATTTAGAATAATTTTTTTCATTATAATATTTTAATATTATAATGAAAAAAATTTAATTTAGAATAATTTAGAATAAATTTAGAATTTTTTTTTTTTTTAATTTAGAATAAATTTAGAATTTTTTTTTTAAATATTTTAATAACTTATAATAATTTAGAATCATTATAGATGATAAGCAAAATTTTGAGAATGTTTCTTTTAAACATTTTAATTAGCACCATCTTGGATGTTGACTTATCATTAGCATCAAGGCTAAGAACTATATCCATTGTCACGTTCAACTTGCTTATGTGACTGTCATAATGACCTCTACTCTTTCTAAGAGTTAAACATACCATATGATGGAGAGGAATTGAACCTCGGTGGAGAAATAACACCATTTGTTGTTGACCAACTTATCGTGATGCTAGATGGTAATTATAAATGGTAGAAAGTTTAGAGTTTAGTATAATTTTGAGAGAGTTGTAATTGTATTTTCCAATCATTAATGAATGAACCATTATGAATAATGTAACTATCATTGACCAAGGCACAACTTGTTATGAGTTCATGTTACTTATATATTATATTATATTATATATATTATGTTGTTTAAAAAAAAAAATGTGAATAAAAACTGGATCCTTATATTAATTACAGCTGAGAGCTTACAGAAAAGACCTGCATCCTGTCTGCTGACAAAGATGCATGTGACCTATCTGCTTACAAAAATGCCTGCAACCTATCTACTTACAAAAACGCATGCAACCAATAGGCTTACAAAATTGCCTAAGAGCAATGGGATCGGATCGGCGGTTCAGATCTCCTTCGCGACTTCGTGACATGGCCAGATCGACGGTTCAAATCTCCTCAAGCACCAACGGTCCAAATACGCTTTCGCATTTCGCGATTTCAAGTATCGCGACTTCGCAACTTGGGCTGACAGCTTCCTCCATGCTTCGAACTCTCGATTGTCGTGTTCCCGAAATTTCCTCACGTCCAATCAATGGGACCAGATTAACAATTCAGATCTCCTCTAGCACCAACGGTACAGATCCACTTTCAAATTTCACGTTTCGCGACTTGGGGAGGCAGCTCCCTCCATGCTTCGAACTCCCAAAACCCGAGTTCCCAAAATTTTCTCATGTCAGATCAATGGGACCAGATCGACGGTTGAGATCTCCTCTAACACCAATGATCCAAATTCGCTCTCGCATATCGCGATTTCACACTTCGCAACTTCACGACTTGGGCAGACAACTCCCTCCATGCTCCAAACTCCTGAAACTCGATTTCCCGAAACTTTCTCGCGTCAGATCTATGGGACCAGATCGATGGTTAAGATATCCTCTAGCATCAATGGTCTAGATCCTCTTTCGCTTTTCGCGACTTCACGAATTTGGGAAGCACCAAACTCCATGCTCCTGACTCCCGATTGTCGAGGTCCATAAATCAGCTGCCAACTGATGTTCTTCTACGCTCGCTCCTGAGCTTCTGATCATTTCTAACTTGGAAGAGATTCTAAGTAGACAAAGGTGCCCCCCCGTCCGGATTAGGGCCATCCAACTGAGCAACCTCCTCGCATTAGAGCCAGAGGGGAGAGCTTTGGGACTGCCTGGAATCGTGGAGAATTATCTGTTGCGTAGAGTCAACCCCTGCATTGGCCAGTCTGTCCGCAACTTTGTTTGCACTTCGCCAAATGTGTGAAGGGGTTAGAGTTAGAGAGGGTCTGAGAAGATCTTGGAAGCTATAAAGAGGGCCAAGGAGGCGCCAGCTGGGTGTGATTTTCCCTGGATCTCAACCATTCAGGATTTTTTTTGCCAAGTCTATTATGATTTTGGAGTCTCCTTCAATGATAAGACAGGTGAGGTTTTGATCTAGTGTCATTTGCACTCCTTTGATAAGACCCCAAAGCTCTGTTGAATTGTTGGTGTCGCATCCAATATTCTCTGCGATGAGGCTTTGAATTTGGCCTAAGTTGTTTCTTATGACCGCGCCATAGCCCGAGTGTCCTGGATTGCTTTTTGATGTGCCATCAAAGTTGACCTTGTGGAAGCCTTGTGGGGGGAGGAGCCACTTAGAGGGACTGAGGGATTTTGAAAAAAGGGGGGGTTGCTGAGCAGGGGTGGAGTGTGCAAATGAGAAGTCCCAGGAGTTGAGGAGTGAGAGCTCACCTGGGTCCATTGGGAAGTCTTCCTTGGTCCATGATTGCAGCTGAAGAGTTTCCTGGAGATGCAGGAGGATTGTGTTCCAGAGGAGGGTGGGAGGAGATGGTTGGGAGTGAAAGATTCTTATGTATCTCTCCTTCCATAGTTGTCAAACGATGAAGCCTGGTAAGAGTTGCCATGTTCTGTTCAGGATAGGACTTTTGAAGGAACCAGATCCCCAGTCCCTGATGGTGCTTATGATGTTTTTTTTAACTCGATTGGTTCTTCTAATGAACTGTGTGGCTTGGTTCCAGATGTTCTCACTGAGTGGACAGTTATTTAAGAGGTGCTCCATGGTTTCTGCCTGGAGATGGCAGAGATGGCAGATAGAGGGGTCGATGAAACCTCATTTTTGAAGATTGTCCCAAGTTAAGATCTTGTTCTGAAGTAGAAGCCAAAGGAAAGTAGAGATTTTGGGCCAAAGTTTGGATTTCCATATTGTTGTCCAGATGTTATCTTTCTGAAGGTTATGGAATTTCTTCTGAAGAGTGTTTCCTCCTTGAGAGTGAAGCTTCCATGAGGTGTGTATCCCCATCTGATAATGTCTTGGTCTATGCTTTTCTAGATTCGCCTTTGGGTAGTAGCTTGTTTCCAGTGCTGCAAGTCACAGTCCATTGCCACTTGGAATTCCTCATGAGTAGATTTCCAGCTTCGCCAAGGAGAGATGTTGGGGGTATCTGTCCACAAATCTACCACTTTGAGAGTGGCTAGATATTGGATGTGATTTTCGTAGGATTGTAGATTTTCTTCCAGCTATAGGGGTGGCATTTGCTGCAAGGAATTTGTCCAGAATAGGGAATTCTAGCCATTGCGAACTTCCCAGAAAGCATGTTCACGTATGAGTGGTCGGTTTTTCGAGGCTGCATTCCAGATGTTGGAGCCTTGGATTTGCTCCTGCATTCTTATGAGTTGATTTTGATGCGTGTTTGGGGCATATTTTCATTTCCATAGTTTTGCCTAGATTTTTGTTGGTGTTTTGAGCCATCTCCACCAAATTCTTGCTCCCATGGTCCTATTTAATTTTCCAGGGTCCCGAAGGCCCAAACCACCTGAATATTTGGGCTTGCAGACCTTGTCCCAGCTGACAAGGGCCCATTTTTTGTTCGGGTTGTGTCCATGCCATAGAAATTTTCTTTGCATATTCCTTATTTTCTTTATGACAAATTGGGGGGTAGCTAAGGATGAGAAGAGGTAAGTTGGGATGGCTTGGAGGATAGACTTTAAGAAAACCAATATGGCTCGAAGGTTGAGGGAGCAAAAGGTCTAGTTGCTAACACGGTTGGTGATGGAGAGTAGGAGGGAATCCAAGGAGATGTTTCTGGCTTCTGAGTCTGAGAGAGGGAGTCTCGGGTATCGAGAGGGCAGAGTGTAAACAGGGGTATTCAGAAGTTGAGAAAGGTGTTGTTGTATAGTTGTTTGAGTATTAAAAAAGAAGAGATGTGATTTGGCTAGATTAAAGGTGGTGTCGGAGGCTTCGCTGAAATCGAAGAGGACGGAACTTAGTTTAATTGCTTCTTGCGTTGTGGGGGTGTTCATTAACAATGTGTCATCGACAAATTGGTTATGGGAGGCTATCGGTTGTAACCCATCAAGAGGGATGCCTTGGAGGGATCCATTTTGAATTGAGGCCTTGATATAGCATCCTAGACCTTCAACCATTATGACAAAAAGGAAAGGGGAGAGAGGGTCGCTCTGCCTTATTCCTCTTGAGGGGGAGAAGGGTTGTGAGGGGACACCATTGACGAGGACTAAGAAAAAGGTTGAGGAAATGAGGTTCATTATCCAAGAGATCCAATCCTTGTTGAAACCAAAAGCCGATAAGAGAGCTTTCATGTATTTCCAGCTTAATTTGTCAAAAGCTTTTGAAAGGTCAAGTTTGAGAAGCATACCTGGAGTGCGGTTGCTTTTGAGCGAGTGAATGATTTCATGGACAAGTATGACGTTGTCCATGATTTGCCTTCCTTCGACATATATTGATTGCTCCTTGGAGATGATGAAGGGGAGAATAGGTTTAAGTCTTAGAGTTGTGACCTTGGAAATGATTTTGTAGATCACGTTGCAAAGAGTTATGGGTCTGAAGTTCTTCGGATTTGTGACCCTTTCTTATTTGGGAATTAGAGTGAGGAAAGTGGTATTTAGTGCTGGAAGAAATTTGCCTGAGCTGCGAGATTCCTCCACCAGCTACCACACTTCCTCCCTTAACATAGGCTAGCAGGAGTGGAATAAGTATGTTGTGAAACCATCTGGACCTGGAGCCTTGCCTATGGGTAACTCCTGAATAGCTTGATCCACTTCTGCTTGCGTTATTGGTGTCATGAGAGCCTTATTATGTTCTTGGGTGATTATAGTTGGGATATTTTGGGTCACCCTCTCTATTGTTGAGGTTCCGTCCACATTGGGTTCTAAGAGTAGATCCTTGTAGAAATTTGTCAGCTTGTGCGTTATTTCTTGATGAGTTAACAGGGTGTTGCCTTGCGAGTCATTTAGCTTTGTGATGTGATTGATGAGGCGTCTGTGGATCATGGAATGGTGGAATAATTTGGTATTTTTTTCTCCCTCATTGAGCCATTGAACCCGTCATTTCTGTCTCCACGGGATTTCTTCCTACTTGTGTATTTCTTATAGTTTCCTTTTGAGTTCATTCTCCTATTGTTGCTGAGTGATTGTATATCCTGCATGAATGATTTGTCCCTGAAGGTTCTCTAGTTTTCGTTCCAGCTTTTTCCTTTCCTGGAAGATGTTCCCAAAGACTTCTTTGTTCCATTTGTGCACCTGTTGTTTGAAATATTTGAGTTTTTGCTCAAAGCAATACATTTTTATACCTTCCTGAGTTTCTGTAGTGCTCCACCAGTGACAGGCTAGCTCCTAGAAATCTGGATGGGAGAGCCAAAATTTATCAAATCTGAATGGTTTTATCTTTGGGGTAGCAATAGTGTCAACCCAAAGCTGAACCGGCCAGTGGTCCGAGCCTGCCTTCAGGAGGATGTTGGAATCTACTATGGGGCCTTCCAGAAGGAGAGTTTCCGAGATGAGGAAGCAATCAAGCCTGCAAGCTATTTGTTGGTGACTTGATCTTTTATTGGTCCTGATGTAGGTGCCATTGACATTCTCAATATCTACCAATCTGAGGTTTTCTATGAGTTCCTGGAATTTTGCGTTGTCCTGCTCCAGACGCTTTTTCCCCCCTTGTTTCTCCTCCAGCATGAGAATCTTATTGAAGTCACCCCCTATTATCCATCACTTACCTTCTGCTAAAGAACCTAGGTAAGCTAGGTTTTGAAGAAAGAGGTCTTTGTCTTGGTTGTTCTGTGGTCCATAGGCATTTGTGATCATTTTCTCCTTGTCTGAACCAATGGCTATGTAGTGCATTGTGATGGTGCATGGAGTGGAGAGGCCTTGATCAAGGATGATTGTAGCAGGATTCCATAGGATGGACATGCCTCCTGAAGCCCCTTTTGAGTCTGTATGATAGGATTCGCAATTGCACCAACATATTTTGATGATATTTTCTACAGTTTTCCCTGCACATTTTTTTTCTTGTATCATGAATATATCAGGGTCTTCCATTTTGATGCAGTTTCGAAGAATCATTTGTTTGGATCTTCCATTTAGGCCTTTGATATTCCAGGTGTGGATCTTCTTAGTTAACAATTTGGTGGGTGGGAAAAGGAGGTCTCTGAGAGCCTGTGAATTTGTCCCGAGTTGATCATATAATTTCCCACCTCCTTTATTAGTTGATGAGCCGGTTTTCTGCCCCTTCGCTTGTTTTCTTTTGGGTGTTTTCTTGGATCTTGGTTTGGGTCTATGCTAATCCCCAACCTAGATGTAGCCCCTCCTGATGAATCCAGAAATACTTTGTGAACTTTCCTGAGTTGGTCCTCTGGTAAGGTTTGGAGATCCTTCTTATTGAGTGCTTCCTCTAACCTATCTAGGTCGATTTTTGCTAGGTCTTGCTCATCCATTTCCATGACTATGTCTACCTCTCTTTCTGGTTCTTTCCCTGAGACTGGGTGAGTCTGTGGATCGGCTTGGTTTGCTGGGGTTTGATACTCTTGTGACGACTGATCTTCCTTGTGCTTGTTGGGATCTTTCCCCGCGGTCTTATGGAGGTTTTCCACCTCTTCTGCTTCTGGGAGGTGGTTAAGGGCTTCAAATGAGTTATTATTTGGGTTATTTTTTCCGTTGTTGGTTGTGGGCTTCTTATGCACTTGTCTCCTTCGATTTTGAACCTAGATAAATCCTTCCTTTGGTTTCTCTTCAGCTTCCCTCTTGGGGGGGGCATTGAGAGGGAAATCTTTGAAAAGGTGTCCATATTCATGGCATTTTTGACATCTGAAAGGGATGTGTTCATAGTCTATGGTTTGGGCCCATTCCTCGTCTTGGTATTCTAAAGTAACTGTGCCTGGCATAGATTTGGAGATGTTCATATAGACAAATATCCTTGCATAAGAGGTGTATTTTCTTTGTTTGGTAGCTTCGAAAGATTTGACATATTTACCCAGGGTATTGCCTATGCCTAGTAAAATTTCCTCTAACCAAAACTCTTGGGGTAGGGAATAGAGGTGAATCCATACTGGTGCGTATGCGAAGTTTTCCTTTTCTGGGCAGAAGCGGTTTGTCCAGAAACATAGGTAGAGACCGACCAAGTTGTAGAAATATGGTCCCCCTTCAAAGATCATTCCCTTGTCCTCTAGGTTGTAGAATATTACTGTAAATAAACCTTTGGAGCTCAGCTGAAGCTCATAGTCTCCCTTGGGGTTCCACCACACCTTGATCCAACGAGCTAGGTCCTTTTCTGAGGGCCAGAGACTTAGGAATTTTCCTATGAGGGCATGGTCTTGCATGAACTACATATGCTCTCCATCCTAGTGGTTTTGATGACGTACCTGGGCGCAACCAGGGCTTGGGGGATACATTTGTCAAGTGCCCAGACCCGAGCTGCTTTTGGATGCGAGGACTCAGCATCTGTGTTCGATTCTTTGCTTCTATCCATCTCTTCCTGCATATATTGGTCTCGTAAGTGCAATGGCGGCTCAAAGGATGGTAGGCGTGCTTACGAGTTCTCCGGATCGTTGGCGATAATGTTACGGTAGGATAGGGCTTTCACCCCCCCTTCTGTTCCCATTCTTCTGAGGTGGTCAGAGCGGCAGGGTTGAGGCAATCAACGCATACCAAGGGAGTTAGAGAAGGTCTGGGCAGGCGGGAATCAGGAGCATGAAAAAACCCTAAAAGTTGCAGAGCTTCGTGCACCAGCTATTATGTTCTTTAAATTAAAATTAAATGATCTTTTAATTTATTTATTTTCCAGGTAACAACACTCTTTTTCAAGTAATAATGCTCCCCCGGGAACTTCCCTTCCCTTAGGTATTTCCCTTCATTTTGTCAGGTGAACAACAACCTGCTCGAAGTCGTTACAATAATATAATCATTATGAACTCAACATGTCATTAACAAGAATAAAACTTGAGTCGGGAGGATAACACTCCATCCCACAACCACACAAACTAAACTTATTCGACATAAAATCTATACATTTTATTTCTTCATATAATTAAAAATTAGTATATGTGCAATGCACTCACCTTATCATGTCGTTTACAAACAAACATTATTGATGTCCTCTTTTATTAGTCCCTGTCAAATGCGTAGAGGGACTATTGCGATCGATAATTCATTGACTTCATATTAATATGTCCTTTGACTATAAATTTTCGCATCATCTCTATTGTTCGAACTATAGAACTAAAAACATTATTTTTATATAATAAATAAAACCTTATATGCCATCATCTTATTGGATAATAGATTTGAAGTCTTATTGCCAGCTTCGTTATTCCCAATGTTTTAAATGTTTAGATATCCAAAGTTTTGAGCTTCGACGCTCTTTTTTAATATTTTTTTTTTATTGAAATGTTTACATACCAAAAGTTTTGAGTATCGACGCTCTTTCTTAATGTTTTTATTATTTCTATTTGTATTGAAATGTTTACATACCAAAATTTTTTAGCATTGACACTCTTTTTGAGGTACTTGAATAGGTCTGACAGCTTAAATGTTTACATAGCGCGAGGCCCTTAAACAGGCTTGACAACTTAAATGTTTACATAGTACGAGGCCCTTAAACAGGCCTGACAACCTTAAATGTTTACTTAAATAGGCATGTCACAATACATTTTTCCTCGAATTTTTCCATACAATGTTGCAGTGAATTTGGACAATATTGTTGTCTACCGCCACTCACATAGCCATCATATGTTTCATACTTCTTCTATGCTTGGAATGCAATTTAGTCATCATTGAAGATACATATATTGTTTATTGGTTCACTGGTTGCTTCTTGTTCGTTGGTTCGTCGGTTTCTGCTTGTTGTTGCTTGGTACAACTTTGCAAGGTTGAGGTATTGCACCTGCAGTTGGACATATTGGTGCTTGTTTCTTGCTTTTGTTTGCTTCAACTTTGCAAGGTTGGGGTCCTACACCCGCAATTGGAGTTGTTTTTTCACTTTGCAGGGTTCAAGTCCTACACCCACAATTGGACCTGGGATTCTGTCGTTCATCGTTGCCAAGTAAGTTTCGATACCATGGTTTCATTCGTATTCGTTCTTTTTTGTTTATTGTTTGTAATTTGCAAGTAAGAATGTTTAAGTATTTCCACTCGCATGGTCATCATATGTTTCAGAATTCTTCTATGCTTGGAATAAAAATTTAGTCATCATTGAAGATACATATATTGTTTATTGGTTCACTAGTTGTTGCTTGTTCGATGGTTTGTTGGTTCGTCGATTGCTGCTTGTTGTTGTTTGGTTCAACTTTGCAAGGTTGAGGTCTTGCACCTGCAGTTGGACCTGTTGGTGCTTTCTCATTGGTTTATTGCTTGTTGCTTGCTTTTGTTTGCTTCGACTTTGCAAGGTTGGGGTCCTGCACCGGTAGTTGGAGCTGTTTTTTGCACTTTGCAGGGTTCAATTAATGCACCCGCAATTGGACCTGCGGTTCTATCATTCATCATTAACGATTAAGTTTGAATACCATACTTTCATTTGTATTCGTTGTTTTCATTTTGCAAGTAAGAATGTTTAAGTATTTATTCGTCGTTCTTATCCTGCAGACTTTCCATAGAGGTTGGCATATCTTTTTCTCCTGCTCTTAAATTTTCCTCTAATTTTTTCCCGAGGCTCTGCACCATGTGCATGCCAAAGTCGTATGCACAACTCCAGTTGTCATTTATTCTAGCATTGCAAATCTCAGTCCTTTGTCCTATGTGACGAAGTGGAAATCTAGCGCCTGAATTGAATAAGGAATTCTTCAACCTTCGCACCTTGCCCTCAATGATATTCCCATTTTGCTCGGGAATGAGTACCTGCCTATCCCATATGGGAATCGAACCCATGTCTTTCGCATGAAAAATACGATGTCAAGCTTGTTTCCTTTGCAAGATGTTCTTGTAGAAGAAAACTGTAGGTAGGTGTAGAAGGGCTAGGTATGGTGCAACGGTGGCTAGGCTGCAACAGAATTGCACAAAATTGGCATATTTTTCCCTCCTGCTCTTAAATTTTGCTCCAATTTTTTTCTCCAAACTTTGAACCATACCTGCATGCCTTTGAAAAATGTTCTTGTAGAAGAAAAAGTTGTTGAGATGGTGCTAGTAAGAGTAGTCTTCCGTGGATTGCAAATTGCAATATTCAATCTCTATGCCACTCTGCGTCCAACATTGCTAACATAATGAATGTTTTTTCAAATGCATTACACCATTTACATCCGAACGAAACCATTATCATTCTAGGATACTTCGGTGTTGACATGCTACAAAATAGTGCCATAACAAAACAATTGGAAAACTGCATGTGCAATTACAATGTTTGCTTTCTTTTGGTTAAGATAAAAGATGTACAAAATGCACTTATTGACCGTATATGGTGAAATGTGCCCATATCACAATACATCATCTTTATCTTATACACAGACTGGTCTGACCACGATACAATTTGTCTTCTACTTGAATTGTGAAATATACATCAAAGATATTACAAAATTATGTTTCCATGTCTCAAAGCATATCTGGATACTTTTTTGCACAAAACCAAATCATTCAGCTACGACCATCCAACTTCTTGATATTTTCTGGCTTGTAATATATTTTGGCCAGGAAAAATTCTATATAAACACAACCATGGATCAAGCAAAACAAAGGTTCATGCTTCTAACTCTCTTTTATTCTATTCATTTGATTATCATTTATTGTATGTACATATTACTTGTTTTCCCTTACATACCAGCTTACATTCATGTTCATTGTATTTTGTGCATTCCCACATTGAAACAAATAGAATAACTGGAGAAGACGAAGGACTCTTTACCACAAATGTAGAAGAGGAGATACAAAGGTGCATGCTTCTACTCTTATTTCATATTCCATTGTTTTGTAGTTCATTTATTGTTTGTATATTTGTTCTACTGCTTTGCACCTAATTTATTGTATGTAGCTACTATGTATCTTCCTATATAATAACTTATCTTCATGTCAATTGTATTCCTTGTGCTGCTACATTGAAATAAATAGAATTGTATTTATTCTTTTACATTTATTTCTACATACCAACTTACCTTCATGTCCATTGTATTTTTTGCATTGCTACATTGAAAGAAACAGTTTAGTTGGACAAGAGGATGAAATTGTATATCCCACAGTAGAGGAAGTTGAAGTACAATCTTCGAAAAGGTATACCAATTGTGATAGTAAATCAAACACACAAAACGAGTAGGTGGATAAAATATTGGACTAGAAAACGATGATTTAGCAACAATGGGCCTTTGTTGAGACTTCTTGCTTCCTAACATTGCCCTCCCCATTTCTATTTTCCCACTCGCTATTATCCCTTTTTTTCCCTCTTCTATACTTAACCGAATTCCCCTTTCTTTTTCCCCTCTATTTTTGCTTTCTAGTTGCTTTGCTTAGTCATTTTTTCGAAAATCTCTATGTGCACGGGTTGGCGGACTCACGGGTTCACATTTATACCCATGCTTCTATATCACGAGTCTGACCAACGACTTCCTCATTCCATACTTAGCCACTTTTTCGATCACGGGTTCAGGGGCTGGCGGGTTCAAAATTGCACCTCTAGCTTCAAGGGTTCCACGATACATAGATTGGTCATCGAACTCCCCCATCATGCCCTGTTCTGTGTTACACATTTTTGCATTCAAAATTTCTTAAGCATACAATTTGACCGTCGAGTCCTCATGTTTCCTGAGTATCCCTTGACACCCTATTTCATATTCCATCCCCTTCGAGCATGTATGTGACATTCAGAACAATTATGGACAATATACAATGCATATGCTTATTTAGTCCTTTTGATGTTCATGTACACATGCTTGCATCAGAAAAAGTTGGACAAGTGACATGGGCATGAGCAGTCAATCATCGCAAACATCAATAGAACGACAAGGCCAAAGGTAAAGATTCATACATTGTGCTCTTGATATGTTTACCAAACAAATATCCTAAGCTATTTATTCATCTATGCCATGATAAATATGTTGATTCCATCTGCAACACATACTTTGTAGTTCACAAGAAGTATCGATGAGCACAAGTGAAACACCCAACATAGTGTAAGTTTCACAGACTAAGAGGTCTGGTTACAAAACTTTGACCTGCATACTTCATCCAAGGTGTGCGTCTGCTTATACATTTATGCAAAAAAAGAAAGAAAACAAAAAAATAATGCAGACTACCATTCACATTACTTTTTATGTTCAAAAAATGTCACCAGGTCTAAACTTATAACACTCAATATACTATCGATAGAAGGCTTGAACAGTCGTCGAACTGGAAAAGCATCCGTCTGGGACATAATGGTCGTGTATAGCACCTACTTGGACAAGGCAAACAAAACTAGATGCATTGTGCGTGGTAACATGACAGACAATGAAGCCATGATGACAGACACACTTACTATCCCTACACAACTTGTCCAGAACCATGCAGAAAAGATCTTGCCAGGTAATGGGATATCCATTACAAATTTTAATATATTGTCGAAAACAGTATATGACCGTGGTGATTATGATCAGATTATATCGCTCAACGAAACAACTATTGTGGAAAAATTTCCCTCGATTTGTTCAAAATATTGTTTCGTACCCGACACAACAATCAGCCAACTTGCATAGAGCAAAGACACTTACCCAATCAGAACCATTGGTGCAGTTGTCACACTCGCGAGAAAACTTGGCTCGCAACACATTCTCCATATAAAAGATGGAGAGTTAGACAACAACAAGGCAATGGTACCATTCTCCATATCCAGTTTTGTCCTTTACTTTCACATGTTCATATATCTCAGTTATGTTTCACAACTATTACACTGTTCCATGTTGCAGCTGCAATTACTCGACACCTATTGAAATTTTTTTTCCTCAATGGAAAAACAATTGCATAGAGGGAAATTTCCACTTATGCTCTTCAAAAATATAACAAAGAAAAGAGATTTTAAAGAAAGGATCTTTCGCACAACCCAAGCAACATTTGTAACAAAATTGCGAATAGACATAGTACAGGATCTCAAGAAACTAACTAGCTCGACAATTGTTGTGCATATACATCTACAATTCCATCCACACTTTGTTCATAAAAAGTGCCTTGACCAATTTTATGCAGCTTTTTTGTTGTGCTATATTATATTGTTCAATATATTAACTACTATGCTCACGTGCGCATGTTGAGGGTGTTTTGGTTGCAGTGAATGCGTACTCGACCCCCTTCGAGCCTGTATGTGCCAAATGCAACTCTCCTACTTCTGTCTCTGCTTTCATAAATGATGGTACAATTGATTGTCTATGATGCAGCAAAAAATTCCCTTATATATATAGGCATTGCCTCAACATTGTGATCTAAACCGTCAACAACACAATCGTACATTGTACAATTAGACAACCTCTGTTACAAGATGTGCTTTCTGGGTTAGCAGAATTTCCATATGAAGTATACCTACAGAAAAAAGGCAAATAGTCTCTACATGGTACACGACTTTCAGATCCATAGCAAATTTACATTAAATGAGGACAATGCCATACTTCATATCAACTGAACCAAAAAAAATAAATCATATCAAGCGTTGGCAGGAAACGAAACAATCCCATGTGTATATGTCCATGCTAACCAATGAGGATATGAATACAGTTTTGTAGTTCCATGGAAAATTGAACTGGAAGCACATAAGATTGTTTAGTCCAGGAATGAGAAGCATGAGGACAAACCTCATACAAAGTATCCAACTGTGAATAAATCAAACTCCATTAAGTTAAATGTTGACACTCTTTTCCAGAACTGGTAATGTTAGAACATTATCAGGTCACCATGATGTTGGTTCATAGTACTATCAGAAGAAAATTTTCATAGTGATCTTGCTTCATGGTAATATAGTAATCGACAAATTTCTTGGTGCCCATTTGGGGATTTGGTTATAGATGGGATACAATGCCCAATCTCTGCTGGTTTTGTCCTATCTTGTGTTTGGCAAACTTTTGTTCATGTGCTTTCGTGTTGTAGTTCAAGGTTCTCATGGGCCCTGTTTATGAATTATGGTTGGATGATACATTCAGGATCTTAGCGGTTTTTCTATGATCTTAAAGAATATACAAGACCTGCTTTGCCTTTTAATGTAAGCTATGTGAAGCAAATGTAATATGTAGCTCATTTTAACACTTTTACTTTATCGATGAAATTACCAAAATTCATCTTCAGAAATATTTTGAAATAAAAGGATATATGTTATGTGAAGTCCAATGGAACTATGATATCAACCATAGAAAATTCAAATTCAAATTCGTCGTTGTTATACTTATGGTGAAGTTGACAATACAATAATTTTACTTGAACATCCCAAAATTGATTTTCCTATAGCTTTTCGATGCTTCTCTTATGCAAACACATCCTGGAAAGTATAAGCATGACTCACTTTCTATATTCCTTGATTGAAGAGCATGTTCACATGATTAATGCACTTCATAGTTACTGTTAATACCATCAATGGGGCTTTGTTAACACCAATTCCCGCTTGCGAAAATTGCCCTCACCTTTCTTTTTTCCCTCTGCTTTCCCTTTCTGGTTACTTAGTCGTTTTTCGGAAAATGTCTAGGTGCGATGGTTGGCGGATTCACGTGTTCAAATTTCCATTGATGCTTTTATATCACGAGCCCGACCGAACGCTGCCCCATTCCATATTCAACAACTTTTTGGATCACAGGTTCCCGTGTAGGCGGGCTCAACATTGCGTTTCCATTGTTCTGTCGCCTGCAAACAACACCCGAACTTCCCCAATCTACAAATTGACAACGAAATTCCCCTTTCTTTTTCTCTTTTACTTTCCCTTTCTAGTTACTTAGTTGTTTTTCTGAATATGTCTCATGCTTTTATATAACGCGTCTGACCAACTGCTTCCCCATTCCATACTTGGCCACTATTTCCATCACCAGTTCCCGGTCAGGCTTTCTCAGCATTGCACTTCCATTGTTCTACGACCTACAAACAACACCCGAAGTTCCGTGATATACCAATTGACCGTCGAAGTCCGTCATCATGCCTTGTTCCGTGTTACACATTTTGCAGTCAAAATTTCGGAGACACACAATTTGACCATCGGGCGCTCACGTCTCCTGAGTATAACTTGTGACCCTGTTTTGAAGCCCGGCCAACCACTTTCCATACTTGGCCATTTATTGGAATCTCTTTCATGGGTTGGAAGGTTCACGAAATGTCCAATGCTTAATCGCTCTTCGCCATCCCTGCCACCTTCGCACTTCTTTCTAGATATGCAATTATTAAGCTTTAATGCTAATAGCTCATCCTGCAAGAACCGTTAAGACTGTCATTAATGTCTGAAAGGATGGACAATATCTGTCATTAATACAAATTAAACCAAGATTTGCAGAAGGTTGTATTATCCCTTCCGAGTGTTCATTTCAAGCATCATGGAATCTCTTTCGCGCGTCATTCGGTTGGCGGCTTCCTGAAATCTCCAATCCTTAATCTCTATTCGTCATCACCCCCACCTTCGTACTTTTTTCTAAGTATGCAATTAGTAAGATTTAATGGTGACAACTCATTATGCAGGAACCGTAGAAATTGTCATTGATCAGCGAAAGGCTCGAGGAGATCTCCCATTGATACGCATTCAATGAAGATTTGTGGAGGGTTATATTATCCCTTCTGAATGTTCATTTCAAACATCATCTGGAGAAAATGAACATTCTTGTTAACTTATGGCAGCAGTTCGACAATAGTTCTGTCTAGATACAGTAAACACCTTCGGGCATAATGACCAGAACTTCTAGCGGTCCAGGGCATATTCTTACTACTCATCTCCTCCCATCTAGAAGAAAAGAAGGAGATGGTCCCTTAGTGCACCGAGAGATATATTTCAAGCCAAAGAATTCCAAGGCCACCCCCCCCTTTTCAGACAACCCGCCCCCCTGCGTTGATGGCCAACGTAGAGGTTGTTACAGTTGATTTTGAGCCGGAAGAAGATGATTTGATGGACGATGATACGACGATGGATGATGGAAATGCAGATGTTGTTCCCACTCCTACGCCCAAATTGAAATACACCATAATGGGGGGCACTTCCCAGCTCGGCGATGGCGGACCTGACAAGACCAAACAAAGGGGTTTCAAAAAAGAAATCGATGTTGAATGCAACAACCGCTTTGCAGCTTGAGAGTTTGAGTCTCTCGGCTCGGATGACAGTCCTCGCCCTCAGAGATGTATCCTTTCCTTTCATTTTTTAGGGTTTTGGATTGGGTTTGGATTTGTCCCTGGTGCAGCATGTGTCCCTGAAGTCTTTGATTGTAAGGAAATGGTCTCTTGGTACGCCCAGAGATATATTTCAAGCCAAAGAATGATTCAATTGTGGGACCACTCTCATGTTCTCTGGATATTCCCAGTGGTGCAAGGCATATTCCTACTACTCATTCTCTTCCGCCCAGAACAGAGTAATTTGGACCTCTGGAATTGCTCGTGCATCATGTGTACCAAAAGTCTTTGCCTATAAGGAGGGGGTCTCTTGGTCCCCTTCCACGCATAACGAAGTAATTTGGACCTCTTGAATTGCTCATGCAGGCTGTGTCCCTGAAGTCTTTGAATATAAGGAGGTGGTCTCTTGGTGTGTCCTCACTTTCAGTTTCAGGCTCTTCTGCTTGCCCTACAACATTTTTTCTCTTCTTCCTCACGGGAAGCTTGTAAGAACTATCAATTTTACCACGAGGACGGTTCATATCTCATGCGTTTGAAGAATTTTGGGTTGCTTTCTTACTGGGGTGAGCTGTTGGAGCGATGTTGCGGGATGTCGTACTCTTGGCAATGGTTGTCGGGGATTGGACACTCTTCTCACCGGGGCCTTTTCCCTGATATTTTTACAATTCAGTGGTGCTTTGAAATGTCTCTAGGTCGCCAGCGTTAGGAGCAGGAGTGTTGTTGACCTGTTTCAAGCCAAATAATTATTCCACTGCGAAACCACTCTCTTGTTTCTTTGTCACCTCAAGTCTTCCTCAAGATATTGAGATTGCGACAGCCAACATTGACCTTCCGAGGAGTAAGGAGTTCCTAAAAAAGCATGATAATCAGTTTTGTATGCATGTTCAAGAGCTTGTCGATGGCTCCTGCATGTTGTCGCACTAGATGAACAACACAGAATTGTATGCATGCCTTTTTTTTTTGTAACTCCTGTAACTGTATATATGACAAATATGTTCAATGCTTCGGTGCAAAGAACTCAATCTAATGTCTATGGATAAATATATATTGCCCACGTTTTTTTTTTTAGATTTACTATTAAAAAAAAATCCTTGGAATCTTGGTTGGTGCTTCTTTGTTGGATTTAACACCTCTTCTCGTTTGCATGGTTCGATGGTCTTGTAATTCTTAAATATTGTATTGACTCGAGTAATTTGATCTAATATGGAGCATTGAAAATTTATATGACAATGCATTGTGTCGGTCACATGAGGCTTCTATGGAAACATAAATGAATTTCAGACAGTTTCAAACCAACATTCAATTCTATTTGTAATAAAAATAGAACATAGCAATACTAATTCATGATGCGGGAGTTGGGGCCCTACCCAAGAAGTTTTGTTTTCATCTCAACCTTGTTGAGCAAACAATCTCTTATTTCCCTTTCGCTTCCTTGATTCCTTTACTCCAAAAGGAAACATTTTATTAGTTGTCCATCCCCTGGCCTCTATTTGAGCACTTTTACTTTATTCATGAAATGACCAAATTTCTTCTTCGCAAATATTTTGAAAAAAAAATGATATATGGTAGTTGAAGTCAAATGGGACTATGAAATCAACCACAATATTAAAATTCAAGTTCGTCATTGTGATACTTACGGTCAAGTTGACAGTATAGTAAGTTTGTTTCTAGAGATGCAATTATTAAGCTTTAATGCTAACAACTCATCATGCAGGAAGTTTAATACTTAAAATAATATTTCAAGGCATTAAACAATGTATCAAGAACACAATTACTCCCACAAGTTGCAATAAAAACAAATCTTCAGCAAAGCATTTGCTCACACCCTTTTTAATGGTACAAGCACAATAGAAAACGAGTAAGTGGATAAAATATTGGACTAGAAAATGATGATTTTCCAACAATGGGGCTTGTTTGAGACCAATTCCCGCTTACGAAAATTGCCCTCTTCTTTTCTATTTTCCCACTCTCTTTTATCCCCTTTTTTTCCCTCTTCTATACTTCACCAAATTCCCTTTTCTTTTCCCCCTCTACTTTCTCTTTCTAGTTACTTAGTCATTTTTCCGAAAATGTCTAACTGTGCAGGTTGGCGGACTCACGGGTTCACATTTGCACTCATGCTTTTATATCACGATTCCGACCGACTGCTTCCCCATTCCATACCTAGCCACTTTTTTTTTATCATGGATTCCCAGGCAGGCGGGCTCTAGATTGCACTTCCATTGTTCTTTGACCTACACACAACACCCAGACTTCCACAATATACAAATTAACTCCCGGACTCCCACATCATCCACTCTTTCGTGTTACACATTTTGCACTCAAAAGTTCTAAGACATACAATTTGACCGTCGGGGCCTCACATCTCCTGGGGAACCCTTGTCACCCTATTTTGAAGCCCGTTCGTTCGCTTTCCATACTTAGCAATTTCTTGGAATCTCTTTCGCGGATCGTCAGGTTGGCAGGTTCATGAAATCTCGAATTCCTAATCGATATTTCCTGTGCCCGCCACCTTTGCACTTCTTTCCAAGTATGCAATAACTGAGGTTTAACGCTAACAACTCATCATGCAACAACCGTAAAGATTGTCATTAATGAGCAAAAGGCTCGAGGAGACAGTCACACTAACTATCCCTATACAACTTGTCCAGAAACACGGAGAAAATATTTTTCCATGTAATGGGGTATCTATTACAAATTTCAATATATTAGCCCTTCTTTTCCCTCTTCTATACTTAACCAAATTCCCGTTTCTTTTTCCCCTCTACTTTCACTTTCTGGTTACTTAGTCATTTTTCTGAAAATGTCTAACTGCGCGGGTTGGCGGACTCATGGGTTCACATTTTCACTCATGCTTTTATATCGCGACTATGACCGACCACTTCCCCATTCCATACCTAGCCACTTTTTCGATCGCGAATTCCCGGGCAGGCGGTCTCTAGATTGCACTTCCATTGTTCTGTGATCTACAAACAACACCCGAACTTCCGCGATATACAAATTGACTACGGGACTCCCACATCATCCCCTCTTCCGTGTTACACATTTTGCACTCAAAAGTTCTGAGACATACAATTTGACCGTCGGGGCCTCGCGTCTCTTGGGGAACCCTTGTCACCCTATTTTGAAGCTCGTCCGTCTTCTTTCCATACTTGGCCATTTCTTGGAATCTCTTTCGCAGATCGTCGGGTTAGCGAGTTCACGAAATCTCCAATTCCTAATCGTTATTTCATGTGCCTTCCACCTTCGCACTTCTTTCCAAGTATGCAATAATTGAGGCTTAATGCTTACAGTTCACCATGCAACAACCGTAAAGATTGTCATTAATGAGTAAAATCCTCGAGGAGACAATCATGTTGACTATCCCTACACAACTTGTCCAGAAACATGCAAAAAAGATCTTTCCGGGTAATAGGATATCTATTAAAAATTTCAATATATTAGCGAAAACTAGTCCGACCGACCGTTTCCCTATTCCATACTAAGCCACTTTTTCGATTACAGGTTCCCGGACAGGCTGGCTCAAGATTGTGCTTCCATTGTTCTGTGACCTGCAAACAACACCCGAAATTTTGTGATATACAAACTAACCGCTGGACTGCCCCATCACTCTTCTGTTTTACGCGTTTTGCACTCAAAATTTCTGAGACATACAATTTGACCGTCGGGCCCTCACCTCTCCGGAGTATCCCTTGTAACCCTATTTTGAAGCTCGTCCGACCGTTTTTCATACTTATCCATTCCTTAATTTCTCTTCCCTGTCCTTTCCACCTTCGCACTTGTTTCTAAATATGTAATTAGTAAGCTTTAATGCTAACAAATCATCATGCAAGAACCATAAAGATTGTCATTGATGAGCGAAAGGCTCGAGGAGATCTCCCATTAATACGCATTAAACCAAGATTTGCGGAGGGTTATATTATCCCTTCTGAGTGTTCATTTCAAACATCATGGAATGTCTTTCACGGGTTGTTGGGTTGGCAGGTTCACGAAACCTCCAATCCTTAATTGCTCTTCGTCGTACCCACCACCTTCGCACTTCTAAGTATGCAATTACTAAGCTTTAATGCTAACAACTCGTCATGTAACAACCGTAGAGATTTTTATTAATGAGCGAAAGGCTCGAGGAGATCTCTCATTCACACGCACTGAACCAACATTTGTGGAGGGTTATATTATCCCCTCCAACTGTTCATTTCAAGCATCGTTTGGAGTAAACGAACGTTCTCGTAAACTTATGGCACTAGCTCGACATCAATTCTATGGAGATATAGTGAACATCTTCAGGTGTGAGGACCAGAACTTCCAGTGGTCCAGGGCATACTCTTACTACTCATCCCCTTCTGCCCAGAACGAAGTAATTTGGACCTTTGGAATTGCTCGTGCAGGTTGTGTCCCTGAAGTTTTTGACTATAAGGAGGTGGTCTCTTGGTGTGTCGAGNTATTCCAATATGGGACCACTCTCTTGTTTCTTTGTCACCTCAGGTCTTCCGCAAGATGTTAAGATTGTCGGAGCCAACATTGACCTTCAGAGGAGAAGATTGCAAGCAGTTCCTAAAAAAGCATGATAACGGGTTGGACCTCTTGCCTGAGTTCCTGGAAGACCCAGTGCCAGTTCCTGAAGATATCACAAGCTTGCAGGTTAGTTCATTTTGAAAACTATTCCGGGAATTTGCCTAGTTGTTTAAAAGGATAACGGGACAAGAATCCACATCAAGTATTTCCTGCGTGATTCTTTATATTTTGTATTTCATAGTCAAGGAACAAGCCATTTTTTATTGGGGGAAGCTAATTTCCATGGAAATATGTTCCCAATTGTCACGATTCAAAGAGGAGAAGAAATTGTATATGTCATCCTACTTGGTTTTCGCGATAGCACATTACTGTATGTTTCCAAAACTGTCTGTGTCCAAGAAGGTAAACTGTGAATTCGACCTAGTAACCTTCTGGTACCAGGCCTTGTGGAGGCACAAGGCCTCCCATTGTTTTTGTGAGGTTTTTAATGACTTTGTCTCAGTTTTCAAAGATTTATTGTTAGGAAAGGATGCTCCTCGCATGTCTGACCACGCAACCAAGTTTTTGGACAGGAAGGGGACACTTGAACAAATGGAGAATTACAATGTGATAATGATTTTTGGCTCCAAGGAAAATCCTTCTTTCCTTCAATGTCACATTACAGACATAATGTTTGTTACAGAAATAGCAAGGCAATACAAATATCGGTCGCATTTATTCCATGAGAAGAGAAAAAAGCAGTTCATTCCTCTTCCTTGGAAAGTCGGGGACTTCGTGTTCAGGAACGTCAACAAAATTGACGAATTCGCAAGCCATTTCAACAACTTGAACCTAAGATATGTTGAAAGGCTAAGAGGGTTCGACCCTAATGGTATTATTTTATAACATTTACTAGCAGTTGGTTTCAACAATTCTTTTATCCAGACACGCTTGAATGAAGACAGAGACAATGACGACAACAGTCCTGCTTCTTACGCTGGCGACCTAGAGACATTACAAAGCACCACTGAATTGTACAAACAACAGGGAAAAGGCCCCGGTGAAAAGAGTGTTCAATCCCCGGCTACCACTCCCAAGAGTACGACATCCCAGAGCATCTCTCCAGCGGCCCACCCCGGTAAGAAAGCAACCCAAATTTCTTCAAACGGAGGAGGAGATAAGAACCCTCCTCGCGATAAAATTGATAGTTCTCACAAGCTTTTTGTGAGGAAGAAGAGAAAAAACGTTGTAGGGCAAGCATAAGAGCCCGAAATTGAAAGTGAAGACATAGAACTTGAGAATGATCTGGATAGTGTATTCTGCAACGTTGATTAGCCGGGGGACGCGATCCACCATAGTCCCCCAATGGAAATAGTTAAGACTGAAATTTTTGATGAAGATGAATCCTTTGTATTCCAGTGCGTTGTTTTATACAGCGAGTCTAAAAATTTAATTATTAAAAAGAGAGATGTAAGAACTAAGAAAGGGAAATCTCGTTCAGAGATTAACTTTAGGAACATGTAGACGTCCCAAATCTCCCGACTTCACCGAGCAACCAGAGATGCTCTTAATGATTCCATTGGAGGCATTGAGGTCGAGAATGCCATACTGAAGAACCGACTCAAGGAATTGGAGGAAGGTTTGATTCTTATCCTATCTTATTGCTTGCCAATCCTTTAGCAATAACCATGCCTGCCACCCCTGCAGGCAAGTTAAAGGATCCTCCAGCCTTCTCGCATCGTGTAGAGGCTATGTGGAGAAGAATATCAAGAAAATAATGGAGTTGATTACTTAGGCCTAGGAAACATCACAAAGTATGGCTTCCCTTGGAACAAGGGCACATGCTTTGCACGAACATTTGCACGTGGATTTAAAAAATGAAGAATGTTTCTATATAGAGACGATCATCCCTTTTGGCATCCATGTCAACAACATGACAAACATGAGAAGAAGACAAGAAGATCTCCCTTCCCCAAACCGAATCACTCAATCAAATGCATGCTGGAAAGAGAAAGTGAAGACCCCGCATCTCATTGTCCAATCACGTGAACAAGCCATATCAAAGAAAGAATAATTATTCAGAAAGCTGACCGAAATAGACTTAGCCGGAAGTACCNGTCTCCCTTCCCCAAACCGAATCACTCAATCAAATGCATGCTGGAAAGAGAAAGTGAAGACCCCGCATCTCATTGTCCAATCACGTGAACAAGCCATATCAAAGAAAGAATAATTATTCAGAAAGCTGACCGAAATAGACTTAGCCGGAAGTACCAATGAGGTCCAAGACCCCAACTTAATCGTCAACTTCTTGTCCTTAACCAAGCAAGCCTTCGATGATCAAGTTGATATTTTGAAAGGGTTGTCTTTAGAAATTTTTTACATCATCCTTGAATATGGTGAAGATGACGTGGACAACTGGCTAGTGGACTATTCAATACAAAATGAAGAAATTGATCAGGCTCTACGTAATCTTTCTATCGATATAAGGGAATTAAAAAATGATCTTTTCAACATAAAAATCCGGGATGATATCAATGTGCCCCCCATGAGAGGCTACATTGAAGAATGGCTCCAAAGGGCAATCGACAAGCTCACCAATGAAAAGCAACAGGCAGTTGGCACGATTCCAGTAGTCGTCGACGACAACAATAAAAAGGCATCAGCAAACAAATAGAAAAGGGGGAGATATATACCATTAGTGTAAGTCTATATTGATTACATCTTGCTTTGTTTATCAATCCAACTATTCCACCTCTTTAAATAGAAATGTCTAACCAAAGACTGATAACTTCCAATTTCTTCTTTTCAAGTCTTGCTCTCTACCATCACCCACTTCTTCTTTCTACAGTCCAATTTCTTGTACTTATTTCTTTTATGGTCCGTGAGAGCCCCAATCCCAGTCTATATGACAAACGCATTTAAATTTCCAGGAATATGTAACAGACAATATTATTTTTTGATATATTTCAAAGAAAACTACTTTTTCCAAAATGCAAAATTAGTTCTCTTTATGCATGCCGATCATCTTCTTTTATTTTTATGTGCTCAATTTTTTTTATCTTCAACTATGTTGAATGTCAAGAGATTGTGTTTATTTAATTTGAATGTTTAATGTGTGTGATTCCTGGTCCTATTTTCCATGAACCTTTATTTCAAAAAACAAAAAACAAAAACATTTTCTATCGTTTTGTATTGCTTCAAGTCATTGCAACGGATATTCTCTAAGTCCCACATTTGAACTATACACGCCACAGGAAAAACTTATAGAGGAGTACCACATCTATAAGAATGCAGTAGGATTCAAAAAAATAATAATTTTGTTTCTTTTCCACCGCATATAACTTTATTTATCCTAACACATATAGAGACACAGAAGTCAGAGGATCTATTTAAAGAAGTGACTATGAAAATTGTACTTAACTCTAACCAGTTGGAAGTATACATAAATCATTATGAATGAATTTCATAAATACATTGAAGAGATAAAACATTCAAGGTAGGAACGAAAATTTAGAACATGGCAAATTAGACTATGTCTGGTGTACTATTGGCGAAAATAAAAGCAAGATGGATTATGCAAAACACAGTATAATTATAATGAAAATACTTTCAAAAACTAAATGGTTTCAATGCCACAATTGCTCTAGGATCTACGTGCCATTTTTTGCATGGATACCACTTGTACTTCATACTGCTCTCCACGTGTCCGTTGCAGTTTCAATTTGCCTCCACTACTTCTTCCCCATTCCTATGCATTTATTCTCATTCCAACTCGACTATGCATCACTTGTTTTTTGAAAATCATATGTATATTTAAAATGATTACCTTTGTTGAAATCAAAAAGCATCCGCTTATTGATTTTGTTACATTTAAGTATAAACACACTTGTATATATATAAATTTATCCATATAAGTATCCATCCTTGATTAGGGTTGACTATCGTGGAAAAGGTGATGACTCTTGGGGCTTCATTTCTCCCCATGTGGTTGAGCCTCCCTTGTACCCAAAATTCGAGAAGGACTCATTATAATTTCTTTATTATATTGTGAAAGAGTGCAAGATGCCCATGGAAAACTTATTTACTCAATTTTTAAGTTAGGTAGAAGAGACATCCTTTTCAAGTTGTTAATGTGAATTTTTATAATGGATTGTTATTGCAAGATTGCACATACAACGTTGTCATGGGTCATGCATCCTAAGAATTTTGTGTCCCTGTTTATTTTTTATTTTTTATATAAATATAATTTTAATATTAATGTTATTTATTTATAGAAGTGGGTTGTCGTTATTGATAATAGGTTGAACTGGAACTTTAAGGATTAAAAGAATTTGATATTTTTAAAATAATTTGATATTATTTAATTATTTTCTTTCAAGTTTAGTCGATGAAATTTGTTGTTTTTGGTAAAGATGTAAACCCAAACCTCATTATAAAAGTTTAACCTCTATTTAGAAAACACATATATAAATATAAGCATCATACAAATTTATTAAACAAATCAAATTGAATTACTATTATACACATACATATAAATCAAAATCTATATTTATATTTTACTTAAAACTTGTTAAATAATGTATTTTACTTACACCTAATATAATTATAAAAACTTAAAAACAATAGTAAAAATTGTGAAACATACCTACTTCTCTCCCTTAATATTAGCCTTACGTTTTGCCGAAATTTTTGTTTTGTATATATTGTAAAATGCTAGACCATACATCATGGTGCATTCCCACCAATAATAAAGCTTAAAAAACAAAGCTTTGTACTTATACCTATTATATAGTTAAGAAGACAAATCTTTGTACTTATGGTTTTTATAAAGTCAATCAATATATCACTACTCCGTTAGAAAATTTATGAGTTGGATCCATATGCGGAGGAGACGCTGAATAACTTTGTACTTATACCTATCATACAATCGATAAGACAAAGTCATGTACTTTGTGTCTTTTATAAAGTCAATTAATATATTCACTAGTAAATTAATTAATATATTCACTAGTATAGTCAATTAATATATTCACTAGTATAGTGTATTATACTATTTCGATTTTTTTTTCATATTAAAAGTTGTATTATATATATTTAAATAAGAAAAAGTTAAGTTATATTTATATATAATAATAATAATAATCTATTTTTAAGGTCATGATTAACTGAGACATTAAATTGGTGTATGAAATTTTTTTGTTCGCTCAACAATTTGAATCAAATTGGTGTATGAGACCCTCTTGTCCGTCCAACGATTTGAATCAAAATGGTGTATGAGACCCTCTTGTCCACCCAACGATTTGAATCAAATTGATGTGTGAGACTCCCTTGTTCGCCCAACGATTTGGTAAAATCTACAGATGTATACATACCCTACCCCCCTCTCGATTTGAGCTTGTGACCTCTCATGAGAAAACATATGTTCCAGACCATTAAGTCCACTCAAGTTGTATTAAGACAAAGTTTAAATAAGAAAAAGTTTACAATATTTAAGGTTATTCATTTAGTTTTTATTAATATCATTTTAAGATTTTGATGTATCTTTGTATTATTCAGTGGAAAACAAATTGGTTGATTGTAATAATTTATTGACGGTTTATAAAGGGTAAACGTCTATTCCCACCAAATTTCTTTGGGTCTTATGTTCGAGGAAGATGAGTTCGTAACAAATGAGACTCGGTTTAAGGACTAAGTTTAAGGTTATACCAGAAAACCAAAAAAGTAGATTTATCATATATTTGTATCTAAAAGAAAACCAATATTCCATACTAGTCATCATTGAAGCTTTAACAGAAGAGTGATGCGCTTTTTTCAAGTAACTTATCTTAACCCCATACATGAAACCAAGATATAAACACTAAAACTTTAGCAGATAAATAATGTGCCTTTTTCAAAAAACTTACCTTAATCCCATATATAAAACCTGAATTACCACTGAATTACCATACTTTTATAAAATAAAAATAAAAATAAAACATTATTTTAATAAAAAATTATTAAAAAATAAAATTGTTTATAATCTTTCATTATCTAAAATGGTGGTAATTCATATTTGTGATGAGCAAATATGTCATATTTATATTTAAACTTAAACGACAAATCAAATTTATCATCTAGTAGAAGCCATTTTTCTCTTTCAAGCATTGGAAATTGTTGGAATCATTATCCCTAATAATTACTTTTCCACATTCAACGGAGTCACATAAATATACATCCTTTTGTCCTTTTCAAAAGAATCTTCTTGCAATAATATAGTAAGAGGGAAGTTACCTCCAAAGTTACCATCGTATAAATATTTTTGTGCATTTTGTTGAAGATGAAATAATAACTTTACTCATTTTGTTGGAGATAAAATGATAACTTTTATCATCAAAATCAGATATGTAAATTATATCACAGATTAATTAAATTCAATAATATTATATCTTTAAATCTTTCTACTTAAACAAAGGTTTTATTTTTCTTTCAACATTGTAAAGATTTTATCTTCAAACATATATCACCACATATAACATTATATTATTATAATTTCATTATCTATATATGTTTTTTGTTTTGTCAGTGTTTATAGTCATGTTCATACTAGGATTTTTGCTTTAGTATAGGTATGATTGTGAACATTGACAAAACAAAGGTTATGATAATTAAATCCAAAAATATCACTTACAATACTTTTATATATGTCAATAATAGCTTGGAGGAAATGCCTTCATACAAACATCTTGGATTCAATATTCACCACAAGATCAATTGGAACCATAACGTTGAGAAAATGATAAATGGGGGGTGGAAATCTTATTATGGGCTTGAAAACAATTGTAAATCATCATACTTTTGGCTTTGAGATAAGAAAATTGTCTCTTTCACATTCTCGTCACTCTAGTTATATTATATGGATGTGAAGTTTGGGGTTGCAATATCTCTAGAGAATACTGGAGAAAGATAGTGATCCAGGTGGATATTGGTGGCTATCCACCTATTCCAACTGGCTCCTCTTGATAGTTTTTAGTTCAGCACGTTCTTCTGTACTTCTTTGTAATTGTGGGTTCTACACTTTCGAGGTTGTTTGAAGCCCTACACATCTTCCAGGTGGAGATTGGTGGTCGCCCACCTAATCCAACTGGCTTATTTTGGAAGTTTTCATGTTAGCACATCTTTTTGTACTTCTAGGGCCGTTTTGGGGCCTTAAACAATGTTTTGTTGACTTTCCATAGTCAAACTATAGACAAAGTTAGAGTTTGACAGCATAATGTGCAGTTCTCGAAAAGACCTTTCCAATGGGCTATCACACGCCTAAAACGGAGGTCGTATGCAAAGTTACGACCCCGGGAAGTTGAGGTACCAACTTACCCATCGGGGCCCACAACTTTTGGTGTTTCATCTCCTAGGGTTAGGTTTTTGGATGTCTAGGGTTTTGGCATTCATGAGTAATATTAAAAAGGCCTCTGGAACCTCATTGAAATCATTCTGCTTAGATGGATGCGCGTAGCAGCCACATCTCTTCTCAGAGATAGCTACCACCATTCGAGCAAGTTGTTTTAGTTATGCAGTTTTACAGTTTCAACCTATTTTGTTTATTCAATAGAATTTATTGTTCACTGGATATATGTTGTTGTTCTCTGTATCTCTATGTTATGGTATTCAATCTGTTATTCATTTCATTCCGCTCATAAATATGAATCAATGGTATAAAAGGGGTCTGCTCTTCATTTGTTTTTCTTTGTGCATGTCCCCGACAAGATCTGGGTACAAGAAGCTGGGACTCGAACCAGTCGAGCCTTTGAAAGATCGGTCGCGTCAAACCTGACCACAACTCATGGGAGACGAGAAGGAAGATGATGGAGCAAGAGATCCTTTTAAAATGTTGCTCAAGGAAGCCCTTGCGCAACAAATGAACGAGATGATGGACAACTTTGCATAGATCCTTCAGTGGTTGCCCACAAAAGATGCATCTTCATCAAGCGACCATGCAACCCCCTTCAAGGTACAAGTAAATTTTGATATTCCATTATTTGAAGGACTAATATATGCAGATGTTGTAGATAAATGGTTGAATCTGCTCGAAGCATATTTTTCGGTCCACAATTTTTTCGATAGGGAAAAGATTACTTTTGCACTCCTCAAGGTTGTCCCCCATGTTAAGGATTGGTGGGATACTTACTATGAGCAAAGGGCCATAGAGGAATCTGCAATATTTGCGGTCACCCCCACCTGAGATTCCTTCAGGGATGCCATTAAAGAAGAATACTACCATGTTGGAAGCTATGAGGACCAGTACACAAGATGGACTACACTGCATTAAGAAATGGATCATACAGTACTAGATTTCACCAATATTTTCCATACTCTGCGCACCAAATTGGGTATCAAAGACTTTGAATGACATCTGGTGCTCAAATATCGTGACTGTCTGCATAGATACATCCAAACATAAATGGATTTTCTGGACATCGCATCATTAGGTGCGGCTTATAGATATGATGTCAAGATCGAGCAGAAATTAAGCTGAAGAGGCGAGAGTTTGGATCTGTAAATTCCTCGTAGCCGAAGTAGGGAAAAGGTGGCCCCAACCCACCAAACAAGCGACAGAGCAAAGATGGTCGCTCTTAGGACAACCAGTCCAAGCCGCAACCCAAGAAGGGTAACGAGAAGTCGAAGAAGGACACAAGAAAATGGTGTGAGTACCATAAAATCCCCTCTTCCTACTCCTGAGAGGCCTTGGGAATCCATCTCGATGGATTACATGTCTGGCCTTCCATCCACCAAATATGACAAGGATTGTGTATTTGTGGTGGTTGATTAGTTTTCAAAGATGGCCATTATCACAACGTGCAAGAAGAGCATCACAACGACAGATATTGTCAAGCTCTTCTTCGAATGGGTGTGAGTCCATTTTGGGATACCAGAGATCATCACCTCAGATCGGGACAACAGGTTCCTCAACACATTTTGGTCGAGTCTTTGGTCACTGTTGGACACCAAGCTCACTAAATCCACTGCTTTCCACCGCCAAATTGATGGCCTGACAGAGGTCGCCAATCGGATGATTATGCACATCCTGCGCATGTAAAACTCTAAGCATCCATGTACATGGGATAAGAGTCTTCCCTATGTTCAACACAACTACAACAGGGCTCTCCATATCTCCACAGACCATGGCCCATTTCAGGTGAGACTGGGATTCCAACCCTTGGGTCCCATTGATGTTGCACCACCTCTTGCAACCACACATGCAAAATCTTCCCATATTCAGTCTAAGGCCGACAAAGCCACCAGATTCATTGAGCGGATTCAACACATCTGCCAACAGGTCCATGAAATTTTGTAGAAAACCAATTCTAAGTATAAGCAATGCCATGATCAACACCAGGTACCACACCAATTTCAGGTGGGAGACAAGGTCTGGTTACATTTGAAGAAAGAGAGCCTTACATGGCCCCATCGAAAGCTCCACCCACTTCACTATGGGCCTTACACTATCACCAAGGCTGTGGGTAGCAATGCTTTTGAGCTCAACACTCCACCGTTCCTTGGCTTGCACCCAATGTTCAATGTGGACCTCCTTCGACCATATTTTCCACCATTATTGGACACCTCAGAGATCGCAAAACAATTGACAACAACAGAGCTAAACCCTGACTGCATGGAACATGCATCCACTGATCAGATAGTGGACACACAGGTCAAGGGAACTCACCAACAGAGGATCTAGCTTTATTGGGTTGTCAAGGCAGTGCAACTCCTACACCAAGGCAAGTGGCTCACCCGAGGCCAAATTCAACAGAAGTTTCCTCACCCGATGGGGGCACTCAATGCAATGGAGACCATTGCTTCCAAAGGGGGAAGGACTAATCCATGTGGATATTGGTGGCCACCCACC
>SNQJ01S0050535.1:0-38549 GCA_010110895.2 Picea sitchensis
TGGAGGGTGAACATGTGCATTCTTGGAATGTATTCCAATTTGAGTTGCATGGATCTTATATTAGAAAAAAAGGAAGAATTAAATGTTTTAGTGTGGGAAAAAATAAGATTGGTGGGCACTATACTGCTAAAATGGGATACAAGGGACTCCAGGCTAATGCACATTAGAACATAAGATGGTGGTGGGATAAAATATGGAACAAAAAGGTTCCTATGAAGACTAAAATCTTTAAGTGGCTAGCTTTGATGAATAAGGTTCTTACTTGGGGGATGCTCCAGAAACAAACAAGGAATTCCTAGGATATGTCTACATTGTAGATAGGGCACTGAAACTACTACACATTTAATTAGAGAATGCCTTTTCTCTCAATAGATCTCAAGGGATATGGGTCATTTGATGGGTTTTAATGACATTCGGGTTGAGGCAAGTGCAGAAAAGTGTCTGAAGATGATCCAGATTTAGGAGCGGAACGAACTGATTAACAAATTGAATACAATAAACACGAAGATATGAAGAATAACACAAATATCCAGTGAACAATATCTTCTATTAAATAATGAAATAGGATGAAACTGTAAAACTGCAGAACTGAAACACTTGCTCGAATGGTGGTAGCTATCTCTGAGAAGAGATGTGGCTGCTATGCTCATCCGTCTGAGTAGAATGAACTACCATGAGGCTCTAGAGGCCTTTTTGATATTACTCATGAATTCCAAAACCCTAGACATCCAAAAACCTAACCCTAGGAGGTGAAACGTCAAAAGTCATGTGGGCCCCTATGGGTAAGTTGGTATCTCAACTTCCTAGGGTTGTAACTTTTGCATACGACCTCCATTTTAGGCGTGTGATAGCTCGTTGGAAATCTCTTTCAGAGAACTACACATTCTGTTATCAAAATTTGACTTTGTCTACAGTTTGACTATGGAGAGCCAAAAAAAATTGTTTAGGCCTTACAAAACGACCTTGGAAATACAACAAGATGTGCTGACATGAAAACATACAAAATAATCCAGTTGGATTAGGTGAGAGGCCACTGTTAATGGGTAAATCGATAGATGCGGACATGAACTAATCCTCCAAGATCCACCTGGATCTAGAACAAAACAAGACGGAACAATACGTTTTCCCTAGATTATGATCATTGAATTTAATTACCAAAAGAGGAATAGATAACATACCTTATGAATCACTTCCTTATGTCTTTGTTGATCCTGCTTTACTCCAATGCTCCTGTGAAATCAGATCTGTAATAACACAAATCAACTAACGTGAAAGCAACAATAATGAAATTCAATGACAAGTTAAACATGTGATCAAGGAATCATGTAATAAAATATCAATCATTTTATGGGAAAGAGACATGCCACCGTATTATATTAATGAAAGATAGAAGATACAAACGAATCGCCTTAATGTCGCAAGTTCCCTTTCAGTGGCCCTTCGTTCTGATACAAACATACATTTGCTCCGACCTTTTGTATGAAGATTTCTCTCAAAAGCTTGATGGATGAATGGAGACCTCAAGCATCACTTGAAATAAGATTCTTCACAGTCTTCAGCCTATTCTTTCTTCAATCTCTATGCTTCTTTATGCTTGTACCTCTAACCTTTTCCATGAGAAGCCTATCATTATATAGGAGAAGCTAAAGTGGTTAAAGAGATGAGGATGATCCCATCAAATCAGAGAAGTCAGTAGGATCGTAACCACACGGACGTCACTTCATATTTCCATAAGATTCCACTTCTAGAAGCTGCTAGAACTTCTTTCCTCTTTTAGTTTTAAAGCGCCGTCGCGACCTGCCTATATATCAGCATGCGGAAATCCCGCAGACTGGCTATAGTACAGCATGGGAAAATTATGGATTTTCGCACTATGTAAAGGCAGTTGCTCGCAGTAGCGTTTGAAAAATGCATCTTGCAAGGGTGGAAAGAGGTTGCTTTTCTCAAGCAAAATATTATATTGGGAACCTGAACACACGTTTATGTAATCATCATCAGGGTGACCAAAATAATGTGTAACAAAATTCCCCCCAAAGTATGAGACTGGAACTCGAGATAGCCGAAATACTTTGTAAAATAAGCGTGTATGTGTCAAGAACTAGGGGCGCACCAATCAGGAACCTGCAAACAATCAAGCATCCATACAATATCATATCATGTTTGAAGTAAGCATTCCCATGTCCAGACCGTAAATGATTGAAATCATAAATGTAGGTCATGGCCACCAATTATACAACGTGGATCCATGTCAATAAGATTCTGCAGAGCCACTGAGAATACATTGTGGATCCATGCATGAAAAACTCAAGTATGAACATAGCCACGAGACATACAAAGTGGATCTGTGTGTCAAAACAAACCACAGATACTCCTTCGCAACCTGGACAAAAAATGATGAAGTCTAGGGTCTTCAATCCATCGTCCGTTAGTACAATTCTAGTCACGCGATTACAGATGTTGAAGTCGAATGTGAATAGAAACCACTTGATTTCCAGTCATTAATGAAAATTGTTAACAAGTGCGAGGGAAATCACCATTGATGTCAATGACTCCCAAGGTACCCCAGTACAATCCAACAAGTGTGAATGAATGAATTGAAGTTGAACACTTGACATAATCTCTCGATCAGGGATCAATGATGTAGATCCACTGTCGAAAGCGAAGAACCTGCCATTGAGGCATTCAGGATCTAAGGTACTAAATAATTTCTAAGCCTTTTTCCTGGATAATGAGATGAAGTCGACAGGAAAAGGCTCGTCACAGGAGGGCCTTGATGTATCCCCCATTAATGACATGAAATAAGTAACAAATTTAGGGTAGAGAAAAATGCATATGTGACTTCGGACTGACAAAAGGAAGGCCGACATGGTAAGAATGGAAAATTACAGATGGTCGACTCGAAAGAAGGTTTCGGTTGAACTTCTCTTGAACATATGAATGACACGACAATGATCTTGGCAGTATTAACTCAAAGACGACTCGAGATATGAACTTGTATAAGGTCAGAGAAGAGACAAACAGATTACCCAACCCAGATTCAAATGACGAAGAGGGGTGTCATGTTCAAGAGCGACGCTTACTGCCATTAATACAGATACAGAAACATATTCCTTTCCCAAATTCCCCCCCACCATTTCTGGCGAGTGCCTCTTTATTTTTACACAAGCTCAAGGAGGATAACATATGATTGTTGATGTAAGCTCATCCTTCGGACGAGTCCCTCGGAGTACATTTAACGAACCCTAAGAAGGAGTGGTTCGGTCCCATATGGGCCTGTCGATGTTTGTTTAACGAGTCCAAAGATAGAAAACTTGAAAGTTTTTCACGATTATAGAGTCTGGAAAAACGATTAAAAGAGAACTCTCTTAGTTCCTTTTTCATAGAATAGTTCGACAGGACCTAAAAAGTGATAAACTATCACCCATCAAATGTTTTCTTCAAATACTTTTACGAGTGTGAAAAGAACAAGGTCGCTCGACAATCTTTTCGTTTTTAAGGAGCATGAAAAGAGCTTAAAGAATTCTCCATAGGTTTCGTTATTTTCGTGTTACCATGACGAGTACGAAAAGACGACAAAAGTATACTCGGTTACATTCTCATTGGTTTTCAAGCCTGAGAACGAACAAAGACTATGCTCGAGGTTTTTCTAAAAAATCTTAAAAAGTAATTGTACATGCGACAAAAATAGAATAAATCAGAAAAACTATCCATAATTTGATGTCAAAGTCCTAAATTTCTTCTTGCAAGGAACAAAAGACTTACAAGACCTTTAGAGTTAATGGGTTTTTGACCAAAATGTATTTATATGAAACAAAAGATTAGAAGAAATGATAAAAAAGTAATAAATAGAAGTAAAAAGTCTTGTTCACCATTTTATTTTCACTTGGTCAAAAACTTACCAAAAACCCTTGTTTTTTCCCTCAACTTCGGCGACAGATTGCGAAGGCTACAGGGGATAATTCCATGAACGGATTGCATAAAACAGGTAAGCATCTCATCTTCTATCTTTTCAATGGATTAATTTTTGTTTTTGATGGTAAAAAATCAAGATTTTTTTATGATTTGAGATTGCTAGTCGTGCATTGGGGCTGTTGCGAGTGGCCTATGATGGGCCCTATGGAAATCAATGATTTCCACAGGTGCATTAAGGTGCACTCGCGGAAATTCTGCACTGTATTTGAATTTTGGTTGCAGCGGCCGGAAAAATAAACAGAAAAGTGAACGTTGACTCAATAAAAATCCCAAAAAATGTTGAAAAGATGTGCTAAAGATCTTCTATGTTTCCCATGCAGGTGTTTACTTGCAAAGATGTTGGAATGGAGAGAGCGTGAGCACGACGAAGATGATATTATGGCTTTAAATGATCCGGGGACCATGAATGCACTCCGACAATGTGGTCTATTAAAATTCTTCAAAGTTCAAGGCATGAGATCCTAACAGAGATTACTAGAATATCTGGTTCATATGTGGGATTCAGAACAACAATTGTTCCACGTGGGTGTTCATGTACTCTCTTTGGATATTGGGGATTTTTATTTCCTGACAGGGTTGTCACGTCGTGGGGAACGCATGACTTTGACAGGTGGTCAAGGTGGTGGACTGCCCATGAGTGAGTACATTCATGAGCATTGTGACCCTGATGCTGAAAGACGTAAAGGAAAAGTAGCAATCCGAGGTGTGAGAGATTTGACCCTTAGGACCATCTTGTTTACTATTGCACGGATGGCAAGGAGTTCTTTGCCACACATGGCACTCCAAAGTTACTTCCAATACGCTATTGAATGCTTGGAGCCTCGAGTATTCAATTGGTGTGACGGTCTATTACGCAGCATGAAAACTCAACTGACGATAAGCAAGAACGGGGACCTCAAACAATTCGGTTATGGGTCTATTTTAGTATCTTTCTTCCTCGAAAGAGTTCCACACCTACGCCTGTAGGTGGAATGGGGAATCCCAGCCCCGAGAGACCCACGAATGAAAAGATGGTGTGATCTGATGACACGACATGTGCCAGGCCAGATTGTGAAGTATGATGATGCATTCTTCAATTGGTTGGGACCGCAAATCCTAATGATTGATGATTATTCTTATGTTGGTCTAGACTTTCGGGGTGATCCAAATTTGGTTCTCCCTGAGGGATCTCAGTGGGGAGATCAAGGTAAGAAAGGCATTTGTGTTTTTACAATGTTTTTATGATTTTTTAAAATATTTAATGTTTTTGTGTTTCCAATCTAAAGACTAATAAAAAAATTTTGATCATGCAAATGTAGGGCCACATCGACCCCCAGGGTCTTCTCCTATTCAGAGGCGAGGAGAGGCACACGTAGTGGCTGGATGGGATGCTGAGGATTATGATGCGATAGAGAAAAACCTAGAAGGCTTGACGACAGACATCCCTGATATATCCATCGAGGAGATCCTGAGGCATTATCAACGCCATACTGTAGGCGTATCCGGCTCACTTAGTCGGTTACTACGCAGGGTAGCGAGAGCAGTAGTATGCTATTGCGAGAGGCATCCATGAGGCCATTTTGTAGGGGCCATGGGCTCTATATTTTGATATTTTGATCTTCGGATGAAAACTCTTTTTGTAAACATTATATATATATACATGAAGCTTTTACCAATTTACTTTGCTCTTTGTACAATATGTGAAATGTGATTGGAATTACAAATGTCTCAAATGTATGTCTAATACATAATTAGCAAGAGCATCAGTTAATGTATTTAGACATCTAGGAATGTGTTGATATTCAATATAATCGAAATGGCGTTCCAAGAGACGGATTCATAAATATACCCGTAATAGAGTAGGGCTTCAGATAGTATAGACATTGTTTAGTTGTAGAACTACTAGCTGCGAAACAAGTCGTATAATAAAGTGACAAATCCCAATCGAAATAGCACTACTCAATAATTCAATGAATGCGCTATACTCTGCGATATTATTGGTTGCTCGACCGAGACAAACACCTTGTAGACAAATAAGTTCGTTTAAGGGTGCATAGATTGCCCAGGAAGCAGAAGCTAAATTCTGGGTACTACTGCTAGCACCATTGGCGAAGCCAATGTAAGGTAGTGAAAACACCGACATCTGGAGACCAAACACAATGCAGGGTAAGTAGTTAGGGGTAAAAGTCAAATAGCAGAAACACACTAAAGTCACACACAAGAGTATGATACAGTAAAAATACAAGTGCTTATGCAGAGATAGGCTAAGTGTAGTACTTCTTCAAGTAAAGCCCATTTCTGGGTTCACTCAAAGGAGTGCCATCGTAATCTACTAAATCATATGCTCCCTTCTCTAACACTCTTTTAACAATATAAGGGCCTCGCCACATAGCCTAAAATTTTCTGGCTCCTAGAAAATCATGATCTTGTTCATAGAGGAGAACTAGATCTCCTTCAGAAAACGTTCGTGGCTTGACATGTTTGTCATATTGGGATTTTACGCGTTTCTTCTGGGCTTCAATAACTAGGGTGGCATTGTGATGGGTTTCATCCAATTGCGTAAGATACAACAGATGCTCCTCCTTAGCAGAGGTGTTTGGGAGAAGTTGGACGGCTAGTTTTAACGATGGAATTTCACATTCAATCGATAGAATAGCTTCTAAACCGTACACTAATTGGAAAAGTGTAAACCCCATGGCTAACTTCACGGATGTCCGATAGGCCCACAACGCTGAGAACAACATCGTGTGCCAACTCATTTTGTGAATTCCGATAATCCGTCGAAGCATGGTAATAATTATTTTGTTTATTGCTTCGACTTTGTCGTTGGCTTGTGGATAGTAGGGGGTTGAGTTTTCATGTCGAAGACCCAACTTTTTCGTAATCTCAGACATCATAAAGTTTCAAAAGTGGCTACCGTGATCGGTGATGATAGCCTGTGGGATTCCAAATCGTGTAATAATGTGATTGAAGATGAATAAGGATGCATTTTTTCCCATGTTGTCGAATGTAGGCATTGCCTCGGCCCATTTCGTGAAATAATCTATGGCTACAATAATGTACCCATGCCCCCTGACCGAGTGAGGGTGACATGTCATGAAATAAATGTCCCATTTAGCGAAAGGTCTAATGGAAACTACAAGATGTAAGGGAGCGGGGTGAGATCTTATTTTGTTGTTGTATGTTTGGAAAGCGTGGCATTTTTGGACGGCGATAATACAATCTTTGAATAAAGAAGGCCAAAAATATCCAGCTCGTAATATCTTTTGGGCTGTAGCATACCCAGACATGTGACCACCACATGCTCCAGAATGGTAGTCATTCAAATCTTTTTCAGCCTCATCATATGTGAGACATCGTCGAAAAACAGAGTCAACTCCACGATGATAAAGAGTATCACCGAGGATGATATATTGACGGGCTTGGTAACGTATGCGACGACGGTCAATACTAGACAAATCGGGCTGGAAAGTTTGAGTCTGGAGATATATCATGATATCTCCATACCAAAGGTCATCGGAGTTGATCAGAAAAAAAGGATTCATCACGTAATGAATCCTCTACTACATTTTCCGTCTCAGGACAGGGAAGGTCACATATCAATTCAGAAAACACCAAGGATTTCTTGGACTTAACACGTTCAAACTCTAAGTCAAACTCCTGGAGTATCCCAATCCATTTGGAGTATTTTCTCCCTAGCAACTGGCGTGTAAGAATGTGTTGCATAGGGTTGCAATCAGAAATCACAGTGGTCTTGCGTAAAATGATATAGTGCCGGAAATGTTGGACAACTTGAACAACTGCCAAGGCCAATTTTTCAACATGTAAATACTTGGCTTTGGTAGTTGTGAGACTCTGACTCAAATAATAAATAACATGTTCATCGTGAGAATCATCCTCTTGGACCAGAACCATGGCGATGGTCGAATCCGAAGCAGGGAGATAAAGGAAATAATCTCGACTATAATAGGGCGGGAAAATTAGTGGGGTACGGGTTAAAGTCAATTTCAAAGCATCGAAGGCTTTGTTGGCAGTGGTTTCCCATACGAATTCAGAGCCTTTCTTTAAAAGTTGAGTAAATCCGAGCGTTAACTCAGCGTAGTTCGGGATAAAATGACGTAGAAAGTTTGCCTTCCCTTGCAAACTTTGTAGCTGGCAAAGTGAAGAAGGGGGAGAGAGATTGAGAATGGCCTCAACCTTCAAAGGATCTACCAAGATCCCTTGATGTGGCACAATAAAGCCTAAGAGTCGGCCGGACTCCACACAAAAAACACATTTGTGTGGGTTTAATTGTATACGATAGAACCGACAAAGAAGGAAAATGGCTCAGAGCTGGGCCAGATGATCACTACGATGCATGGAATGTGCTAGTAGGTCATCTAAATATGGTTGTACAATGTGCTTAATATCATGGAAAACATAAGACATAGCACGTTGAAACGTGGCACCGACATTCTTTAAACCGAAGGGCAGTTTTCGGTAGGCAAAAGTGCCCCAAGGACAAATAAAAGTGGTTTTGTGTTGATCCGTGGGTAAGATGTTGATCTTATTATATCTGGAGAAACCATCCATCAGAGAGAAGATTTCACTTCCAGCGCAATCGTCGATGATTTCGTCAACAAAGGGGGTGGGAAAGTTGTCTTTAGGACAAGCTTTGTTGATATCCCTATAATCAACACAGGCACAGATCGTACCTTTTTTCTTATTGACCGAAACAATATTGGATACCCAATCAGTTAAAGCCACGGGATAAATAAATCCATCTTTAAGAAGTTTCTCGACTTCCATCTTGATAGCGACTGCTTTACAAGGATGGATTGGGTGAAATCTTTGCCAGACGGGTTTAGCACCTGGGTATGTCTTGATTTCGTGTACAACAATATCGGGGTCAATACCAGGCATCTCTTCATAGCTCCAGGCGAAGACGTCACATAATTTTTGAAAAAGGAATTTATACGTGGAAACTTCATCAGTGGAACACGAAGCTCCGATGTGCACATTTTCAACAACTCCAGGTTTGATAGAGATGTCAAGAGGGATGGTGGGTGAAATGTTGCTTATGTTCCCTTCGTATAACACATCATGGGTGGAGTCGGGAACCGAAGTAATAACGACAACGGTCGATGGAGTCGAAATCCGTTGGTAACTCTCGAGGGTGTGTTGTTCCAGGAAAAGAATGGAACGATGATGTCCATCAACCCAAGGAGTGTCCTCCATGGACATAATCGACATAATCATCTCATCTGTGGGAAAAATTACATGAAAAGGATCAGGAGATGAATCACCAAGAGAGGGGGTAGAGGGGGATGTCGATTGAATGGCTTGGTAGGCAGATTCAATCAGACTCAAGGGCATCTGGTCTCCGTAGCGAAGATAATCACTGGGTGCGGGTACTACCCATGGGTCAGAAGACACGGGAGTTTCGCAGACGAAGGTGGATATCATGTTGATCGAGGCAACCAAAAGAGGTGGAACATCAGGTGGTGGGATGGGGAAAGTACCCATCAGAGTGGAATCTTTTAGAAGACCCACACTGACATTCTCATATCCAGGGGGTGTCTTTGCAATGAAAGGTACGTTGTTGGTACATGTATCAGAGTTAAAGAAGTCCAATTGGTCCATCGTAATTACTTTTCCCTGATTTGGAAAACGTACGACACGGAAAAGAGTGGACACAACTGAATGCATGGAATCAATACAACTGCAGCTGAGTAAAAGGTTGTAATCAAGAGGTGCGTCAAAGACCTCAACTTCTACACTCACCGATTTGCCTTCTAACATGATGGGAAACAAGGGAAGGACATCGTAAGGTTTAAATCCAGATCCATTAAAGGCTTTGAGCGTGTTGTGTGATTCAGTTAAGGGAGGAGAGTCGATGGCTTTCCAACAAGTGACAGACATGACACACGTCGAGGCACCCTCGTCGATAACTGTTCTACAAATGTTCTTGTTGGCGACAACAACTTGTATTTGAAACGCGAGTTGAGGGGGTAGCCTTGGAATGTGATCTTCCAAGTCAAAAATTATTAAATTCGTATCTATAGGATCGATTCCACCAATAGATTTCAATAGTGCCTTCCATTGTGTAGGACAACTCTAAAGGACTTCGAGGGCTGACATCGCAGACGGTACTTGAGTAAGATCCTCTACAATACTGTAGTTCTAGGCAGCATGCGCATGAGGATTGAAAGAAGACTTTCGAACAACACCCTTTGGGGGAGGGCGAAGAATTGTATCTAGGCTCGGTCGTTCGAGATGAAGAGGACCATTGGTAGGTGGAGCTGAGGGAGATGGTTGGACCAACGAAGGAGGTATTTCGTCAACTTTCTCCTTGGAAGAAGAATAATCTTTGGCTCGAGTGACAAGTGTGATGTCATTCTTCTTTGAATCACCTGTACACATTAAGACATAGGAAGTAGTGGAGGGGGAAGGTTGGTCATGAATGACCAATTGGGCCTGCTGTTGAGAAGGGAAGGGTTGTGACAACATGTCCGACGTAGGCGGTTTCGGGGTCCCTTGAAGGAACTCAGTAACCTCGGCACGTCTTGGAAAATCCTTAGTGTAGTGATCATCACCATATATAAGACAAGGGTAGCGGGGTTTGCGCTTATCCTTATCATCAACAGGTTGTGTTTTGGTCTTCTCAGATTGCGGATTATTTTTATCCTTATTATTCTTACCCTTCCCTTTCTTGTATTTATTCTTTCCGACAGGGGTAGATTGAACAGAGTTCACCTCAGAAGTCTTGCCGGTGGGAGGAGTAGGAGACAAAGCATGTTGAACATTAGAAGCAACATACTTGGGGTTGGTGGTAGAGGCTTGTGCGGAGTGGGGTTGGGCATGGAAAGTGCCAATCACACCATCAGCTGCATGGGAAGCAACAGGAGTAGTTGAAGTAGCAGTAGTAGAAGGACGAGGTGCATCAGGAAGTAAATCGTAAAGAGTATCCGTTTGTGAGTAAACGAGGTCGAGGTATTGAGCACGACTGATCGCTTGTTCTTCTGTGACAACTCCACCCATGGTGATTTCACGAGCGATGTCATTCATGAATGATTTCGTGAACCACTCTACCAGTAACTAATCGGGAAGCTCGAGTTTGATTAGACATTGTCTCCGTCGCCACTCATGAATGTGATCAGAGATATGAGTGGCTTTTGTTTGTTTGAAAGAACTCAAAATTTCGATTACCATTTTGTAACGGATCGATAACTGGTAGTGGGTGAGGAAAGCCATGGAGAGGGTGTTAAAGTTAGTGAAGAAGCCTCGTGGTAATTCTATATACCACTTCGCGGCTGAACCCGTGAGAGTTCGTTGAAAAAGATGTAATCGAATAGAGTCATCCATCAAAGAGTTGGATGAACACCAAAGGTGGAAAGTCATTACATTATTGTTTAGGTCATCTCCTGGTTTACCATAAAAAATAGGAATGTCGGATGGTAGTTTGGCTAGTATTACGGGCCATTGAGGAGAGTGACTGATAGGATCATTTAAAATTCTAGACAGATCAGGGAGGTCCAGGGTGGCTAAGAAGGGTAACTGTCTATTCACGTGGGGGTACTAGTGACTTTGGGGAGGAAGTCTCGTAGGTATACTAGTAGGACCGTAAGCAGTTTGCATATAATGCGAAGATCCGGGCAGATTCAGTTGTTGGTGCGGAGGAATGTAACCTATAGGGTTGTATTGGTTAGGGTTGTTGCCTTGAATAGGGACAATGGGTCGAGCGTTCGAGCCCCAAATGGGATTGGACGGACCTGGATATGGTTGGCCTATACTAGGGGGTATGAAAGAGCTAGCTTGAGGTTGTTTCCCCCCAGTCGATTGAGGATTATTTTGGGTAAGATAGTTCCAATACTGGGCCAAGGCTGCAGGTATGTTTTTTGCATAGAGTGGGGTAGTTGCGGATTGCCCTCCAATTGGGGGTTGCGTCCCAATTGGGATTTGACATCCAAAAGGGGATTGTGTTTGGCCTCCAAGGTGAAATTTTCCACCAATAGGAATTTGGTAATTAGGTGTGAAAGACTAGGTGGTGCCACTAGGGCTGGTTCCTCTGATAGGGGATGGAAGAGACCCTCTGGAAGGGGGTCGAGGAAGTGTCAGAATAAAACCAAGGACAAGATTGTGCCCAGAAGGAGTGGAAACTCTAGGAGTTCTGGATGGGACTTGGGTAGGAACGTGAATAGAAGCATTCAACGCATGATATCCAGAGGGAAGTGTTGGGGTGAGTCTAGGAAAAAGTGGTGTGCCAATGGGGGCTTGGATAGCCACTGTATTCCTGGTGGGAATAGTCATAGTATTTGGGACCATTGTAGAATGGGGTGTCTGAAGGGGGATGGTCGAGTTGGGATCCGTCGACGGGGTGTTGGAACCACTAAACAGATAGGTAGTCGTAATGAGAGTATGTTCTATATAATATGTTTTGGGCAGATCGTACTTGACGAAGATATTGACACTTGTGCCGGGGCTGAAAAGATCCCGTCTCAGAATGTGAGGAGACCAAAAAGGATCATGACCTTCAGGGCCTATGAATGGTTCGGTTGGTACTCCAGAAGTTTCAACAATAATATCTCCGGAAGAATTTACCCGAAGAATACGTCTCTCAGAACTGTGAGGAATTCGAGAAGTCTCTAGAGAATCAAAACCTTCCACTCGTGGAGTGGCGGTGTCTTGGACCTAAATCTATTGAGGAGATTCCTCTAGTGGGTTGGTAGGCAAGGGTTGAGAACCTCCCAGATCTTTTGGGGGTAGTCCTTGCATTCTACGTGAGCGACGCGGAGGGTCAATGTTGGCGGAGCTAAATATTTTACACAAGAAACTCAATGGCCAACTTATGGAAACAAACAACATGCGCTAGTAAAATCTAGGAATCAAAACCAAGTAAACAAGACCTTCCTATTTCGAAGTCACTAGTTGGTGATGAAATCCAACATCGCGACGTCAAGACAAGAAGGGGCTGGGCTAGGGTGAAAAATTTACGTTGACGACCTGCTTAACGGACTTACACCCTGGTGCAAGCTCCCACACATAATTGTGGGTATACCCTCCAAGGAGCCCGAGTGAGTCTGGCCAACGTTGATTCGAGGTACTTTGAAGACTTACCCTTCCACAGTCACCTTGTGTAAGACTCTAAGAAGATAGGCTACTAAAGTTACCACAAACAGTAATGATGCCTGGGGAAACAATCGACAGTCCGATCCACATGCAAGGGCAGGGTATCTAGCCTGAAATCAACTTGAGAGGCTTCCACTCATCATTGTGGGTATACCTTCAAGTGACCCTCGTAATACGTGCAATCTCTACACCGAGATCAACAAAGCAGGGTGAGTAACTCTGTTAATCTCAATGCGACCTCAGGTTTGACCCTGGTGTGAGAAGGGCTTCCCAGGACAAAATGTTGCAAATGGAATTTGACACTCCCTATCACAAGATACTATTGTGTGTTTTTTGCTTTGGAGAGTGTGTCTCAATGCCTATTCCAAAGCTCTAGCCTAGTTAATGCTGGTGTAAAAGGGCCCTAGAAAAAAATACTAGTTGAATTTTAGAGTTTCGCAATATTATTAAAGGTTGTTGTTACTCAAGAGGGAGACGTGAATGAAACCAATGTTGTATGAGACTTTGACCCAATAATGTGTAAATAGAAATGAATGATACAAACTTTCGTTTGATGAATTCTATCTACAGTAGGGAGAAAGAGTTTTTATGGAACAATGCAAACTACGATGTACAATTCCCTTTTTGAATGTAGTACCAAACAATCATTAACAATGTAATTTCACTATTCGTTCTCTTTCAATATTTTAACACCAATATTTTCTGAATAAATGATTGCTTAAAAGACTTTAATTTTTTTTTTTAGAAACCAAAAACAGGGATGGAACTAAGAAAGGGTAAGAAACCAATGAAAACAAAATACTCAACAAACACCCAAATCGATCTTTCAATGGAGATAAAAATAAAAATTGACAAGAAAAAGTCTCTTCAAATATGAACAAGAAATGTTTTTCTAATCATCAAGCGATCTAGAAGATGCAATCAACTTATAAATCCAAACCCAAAACAAGAGCTTTGATCGAACAAGCACTCAGACTCAAATCCAAAGATTATATCCTTGTCGAAAAAATCAAAGATCAAAAAAAGATCAAAAGAGAGGTGTTCGATCTCCGAAAAAAATCAAGATCAAGTTGAATCAATCAGAAGCATTCAAGAAGTAGTATAAAAAATCTTTTTCCAACTAACTGAAGCAAAAACTGAGCAATAGTAAAGGTCAAGACCCAATCCAAAAAAGTTTTCAAACGTCGTCGCGGGCAAGCAGTATAATGCAGTGCGGAAATGAGTGATTTTCGCAGGCCAATAGTCATGCAGGTCGTGGAAATCCCGCACTGAAACGAACCACCAGGGTGCAGAAATGGAAGGTTTCCACGGGCTACCAATAGGGTGCAGTGCGGATGCATTTCATAAAATAGAAAATTTTGGAAAAAAGGCAAAGGGTCTCAGGAAAATTTTAAACCTAGTGAGTCTAATTGGATCTCCCACAGACTCAGAGACTGAAATAGAATGTAAAAGATAGGCTATAAGAAAATGGCCAATGAAAAACCACAATCAAGTTGTACTATCCCCAGAGGAGTCTCCAATTTTTTTAACGAGTAAATCAATAGATGTGGACATGAACTAATCCCCCTAGATCCACCTGGATCTAGAACAAAACAAGACGGAACAATACGCTTTCCCTAGATTATGATCATTGAATTTAATTACCAAAAGAGGAATAGATAACATACCTTATGAATCGCTTCCTTATGTATTTGTTGATCCTACTTTGCTCCAATGCTCCTGTGAAATTAGATCTGTAATAACACAAATCAACTAATGTGAAAGAAACAATAATGAAATTCAATGACAACCTAAACATGTGATCAAGGGATCATGTAATAAAATATCAATCATTTTATGGGAAAGAGACATGCCACCGTATTATATTAATGAAAGATAGAAGATACAACTGAATCACCTTGATGTCGCAAGTTACCTTTCAGTGGCCCTTCGTTCTGACACACACATACATTTGCTCCGACCTTTTGTATGAAGATTCTCTCAAAATATTGATGGATGAATGGAGACCTCAAGCATCATTTGAAATAAGATTCTTCATAGTCTTCAGCCTATTCTTTCTTCAATCTCTATCCTTCTTTATGATTGTACCTCTAACCTTTTCCATGAGAAGCCTATCATTATAGGAGGAAATAAAGTGGTTAAAGAGATGAGGATGATCCCATCAAATCAGAGAAGTTAGTAGGATCGTAACCACATGGATGCCACTTCATATTTCCAGAAGATTCCACTTCTAGAAGCTGCTAGAACTTCTTTCCTCTTTTAATTTTAACGCGCCGCCGTGACCTGCCTATATATCATCCTGCGGAAATCCCGCGAACTGGCTATAGTACATGCAAAAATTATGGATTTTCTCACTGTGTAAAGGGAGTTTCTCGCGACGGCCTTTCCAAAATGCATCTTGCAAGGGTGGAAAGAGGTTGCTTTTCTCAGGCAGAAGATTATATTGGGAACCTGAACAGACGTTTATGTAATCATCATTAGGGTGACCTAAATAATGTGTAACAACCACCGATATCCACTTGGAAGATGTGTAGGGCTTCAGACAACCCCAAAAGTGTAGACCTCACAATTACAAAGAAGTACAGAAGAACGTGTTGAACTAAAAATGAATAAGAGGAGCCAGTTGGAATAGGTGGGTGGCCACCAATAGCCAACTGGATCAATCCTCCCCCCTTAGGAAGAAATTGTCTCCATTGCTTTGAGTTCCCCCATCAGGTGAGGAACATTATGTTGGATTTGGCCTCGGGTGAGCCACTTGCCCTGGTGTAGGAGTTTCCCTACCTTGACAACCCAATAAAGTTGTATCCTTTGCTAGCGAGTACCCTTGACTTGTGTGTCCACTATTTGATCAGTGTATTTTTGTTCGATGCAGTCATGGTTGAACTTTGTGGGTATCAGTTGTTCTGCGATCTCGGAGGCGTCCAATAATGGTGGAAAATATGGTCGAAGGAGGTCCACATTGAACATTGGGTGTAGGCCAAGGAAGGGTGGAGTGTTAAGCTCAAAAGAATTAATACCCATGGCCTTGGTGATAGTGTAAGGCCCAGAGCGAAGTGGGCAGAGCTTTTGATGGGGCCCTATGAGACGCTCCTTCTACAAATGTAACCAAACTTTGTCGCCAATCTGAAACTGGTGTGGTACCTTGTGTTGAGCATGGCGCTTCTTGAACTTAGCATTGGATTTCGTCAAAATATCCTGGACTTGTTGGCGGATGTGCTTAATCCTCTCAATCAATCTGGTGGCTTTGTCGATCACAGACTGATCATGGGAAGAGTCTGTCTGTGTGGTGGCAAGAGGAAGTGAAACATCAATGGGTCCCAAGGGTTGGAATCCCATCCCCACCTGAAATGGGCTATGGTCAGTGGAGCTATGGAGAGCCATGTTGTAGTTGTGATGAACATAGGGGAGACTCTCGTCCCATGTACGTGGATGCTTAGAGTTGTACATGCACAAGATGTGCACAATCATATGATTGACAACCTTTATTTGGTCGTCTGTTTGGGAGTGGAAAGCAGTGGATTTTGTGAGCTTGGTTTCCAACAGTAACCAGAGACTCGACCAAAATGTGCTAAGGAACCTGCTATCCTAGTCAGAGATGATGGTCTATGGTATCCCAAAGTGGATCCACACTCGTTCGAAGAAGATCTTGACAATATCCGTCATTGTGATATTCTTCTTACAGGTTTTGAGGATGACCATCTTCGAAAACCGATCAACGACCAAAAATACATAGTCATTTCCTTGCTGGGTAGATGGAAGGCCAGACATGTAATCCATTGAGATGGATTCCCAAGGCTTATCGGGAGTAGGAAGAGGGGTGTATAAGCCTTGCTTCTTGATGGCTGGCTTGGAAATAGCACAAGCAGTGCAAGATCTGATATACTTGTTGACGTCTTGTCGAAGTTTTCACGAATAAAAATGTTTCCGAAGAACGACCATAGTTTTCTCCACGCCAAAATGTCCTGCCATCCGACTGTAGTGGGCTTCCCAAATTGTCTTTACACACTCTCTTGTAGGAACACAGAGATGACCCATGTCGCATAATAGTCCGTCCTGAATGTGAAAATCGGTGACAGTCCCACCTATACCCAAGAGATGATAGGTGGTGGCAAAGTCTGGATCTTGTTGATAAAGTTGGGGCCACTTAGATGCTTCATGTACACATGAATGGAGCACAATGGTGAGTGCAGCCACAAGAGGTCAAATGAGGTAGCCAACGACACAATTTGAGAAACATGTCTTATACTTGATGTTGATATGGAATTGTTGCAGGTAGGTGGACCACTTCTGATGGAGGTCGTTCTGCAATTTCCCCTGTGTCTGTATGAACTACAAAGGCTTGTGATCAGTGTGTATGATCGTCTCCTTTCCCAGAATGTAATGTTTCCATTGACGACTGGCTTGTACAATGGAATACATTTCCTTGTCATAACTGGGGTATTTACGGACAATTTATGAGAGTGTCTCACAATGGTATGCCACCAAATGACCATGTTGAGTGAGAATTGCACCCACATCATAGTTAGATGCACCAATCTCAATCTAGAATGGTTGTTGCAGATCAAGCAAGGAGAGTACTAGAGTTGAGCACAAACGATGCTTCATATCATCAAATGCTCATTGTTTTTCCTTCCCCCATACTAACTTGGCCCTGCCACCACCCTTGGTCACCTGGCTGAGGGCCCATGTAATATGGGAGAATCCCAACACGAACCGTGGGTCGAAGTTGGCTTAGTCCCAAGAAGCTCTGAAGCTCGGTCAATTTGGTCGGGGCTGGCCAGTAACATATGACTTGGATCTTAGCTGGATCAACATGTACCCCATGCTTATCAACAATGTAGCCCAAGTATTGGACCCTATTCATGCCAAAAGAGCATTTTTCCAAGTTGGCATATAGCTTGTGCTGCCATAGAGTGTTCAAAACCTGTTGAATATGCCGCATGTGCTCCTCCCACGTTCTACTGAAGATGAGGATTTCATCCAAATATACTACCACAAAGGATTTGGTGAAGGGTCGCAATACATCATCCATCAACCTCATGAAAGTGGTTGGTGCAATTGTTAAGCCAAAGGGAATGACTAGCCATTCGAAGAGACCTTCTTTAGATTTGAAGGTTGTCTTCCATACATCAGTTGGTTCGATGGGAACCTGGTGGTATCTAGACTTTAGGTCAATATTTCTGAAGAACTTTCCCCCCTTGAGTTGGTCAAGAAGGTCATCAATATCGGGAATGGGGTACTAGTCCCTGACTATGATTTTGTTTAAGGCTCTATAATCAATGCAGAGTCGCCAAGTCTCATCCTTCTTCTGCACTAGTACAATTGGGCTTCCGCAAGGGGAGGAGTTGCGTTTGATGTGACCCTTTTGAAGAAGCTCTTGGATCTGACGCCTGATTTCGTCATTTTCCATCAGCGAGCGATGATAGATTGGTCTATTAGGTAGAGGTGCGTCGGGGGTCAGATCAATTGGATGCTTAACTTGACAGTGTGTCGGTACCCCTGTAGGTGAGGAGAATATATCTCTATATTCTTCCACGATCTCATCCACTTGCTTCTGCTATAAAGATAGGCTCTGTGTAGAGGCCACGGATGTGGCGACGACCTTCTGTTTACTGTGAGCATGGATCACAAAGAAGACGAACTTCCCGGTCTGTGAAATGACCTTACTGCATTGCTTAACAGAGATTAAAGAAACAGTAGTAGGCGTTGCTACCTCTGGTATCATGTACAATTGTCTACCTAGAGTAATAATAACACTGCGGGGTCTGGACTCATACACAACATGACGCTTCCATAAATATGGTTGTCCTAAAAGAACATCACAAACTTCAAGGGGAGAAATATCACACAATACCTCATCTTTGAAAGGCTTGATGTTGTAGGGCAGACGTCATTGTTGGCTAACACAAAGATCTCTTCATTGGTGAAGCCAGTCGATGGTGTAGGGATACAGGTGCGACAATTAATGGGTTAGAAAGAAATGGAATGAATGCAACGCACGAATGAGTGTGAGAATTAATGGGTCAGAAAGAAACGGAATGAATGAAATATACGGGTCAGAAAGAAATGGAATGAATGCAATATATAGGTCAAAAAGAAATGGAATGAATGCAATATATCTATAGGTGCCAATATGAACTAATTCTACGCATCTTACCACTAACTAATAATAATTAATGTTTGTATTAAGCATCAAAGTTGCAACAGATATAATGAAATCGACCGCGACTGCGAAATTTTAATTGTGATGACAGGATTTGAACCTGTGTGCGTTGTTAGGGTTTCTGTTGTAGCTTGAGCTGTAGTGCGTGGGCACTGAGGCGTGCCTTCCCTTTGCCCCTCCATCACCCTGCATTTTATTTCTACCATCTGACGACATTGGTTGTATGCACTGAATCGGTCACGACAACCTAGTGCGAACATTCTCTGGCCAAGTTGATAGCCTGAGAACGAGTTTCAAAGTTTTTTCATCTGGGTAAAGCGGTTACCTTACATCCTGGCCGCAATTTTTTTTGTCAGGAAAGAGGATTATCTGCTTATCATAAGAATCCCTGCCGGGAGTTGATTTCTGACATTTCTATAACAAATATTTGGATGTTGATTAATTGCATTTAGTTTACCAGGTGGATGTTAAAGATACATTTTTTCTCTTACTTGAAGAATATATATGGGGGGAATCTGCGATGGCATCTTTTTTCTTACCATCATTTGGATTTAGATTGCTAGACATATTCACAGAAACAAAAACCTATGGGAAAAGGCATGCTATAAGGGGTATTTATAGAACTAAGTTTATCCACTTTAGTAGATTTAATTCTTGGCCATTTTTTTGAACCAAATTTAGCATATTTAATACCTAGACATACTCCTACATACTCCTGACAATTTTTCAGAACCAAAGTTAGTATATTTAGTACCTGGATGATGGTCTTTTTTGCTTTGTATAAATAACAAGACCTCTTATTCTCAAATGCAGTGACACGTCCAAAGAATGGTTTTGAAGGATTGCTAAAGAGTGCATTGCAAGCAAGATTGAATAACCTAAAAAAGGAGCCACGTAGCTACAAGATTTGAAATCACCAACTATTGTAAATGGTCGTAATGATGATTTTTTCGGGGGATATCTGTCCTAAAGCCGGCTAGAAATTGTTGGATTTGTAGATTTGAGTGATTATTTATGTATAATCCAAGTTCCCTGAGAGTTTTTCAGCATGTTGAATCCATTTGTGCATTCAGAAATGGATTTTGAACAAAAAAAATAGTGCTTCGTGTAAATTTATATCGTCAGATTCCGACGAAAAAGCCATTTTGTAGAAAAACTAGCCAATGCCATTTTAAATGTATGCAGAAAAACAATGTTCTTGTAGCTTCTCTTACAACTTGAGATGAATGTAACTTAGATTGGCGTCCCAAAAAGAAGTCCAATTACTCGTGTAGACACACCTCCCACAAACCTAAAATATTACCACCCACAAAGGCACCTCTCGTAGACCTAAACTCTTACTTCTCGTAGACCAGATGAGCGACAATGTGAGAAGCTTGAGTGTCATCGATGTCATCGATTAGTGCTCGCTGGTCAAATATATAGAAAATGTTATGAAGGAGGAGCATGGATTTTATTTTTAACTCTTTACTTTTAAGTGTGTTCTTTCCCCCAAAGCTCTTATTTTTTATTGCGAAAAACTTCAACACAATTGCACACAAAACATGTGAAATTTAAAAAAAAAATGAATTTAAAACTTAAAAGTATTGGGGTTAAATCTCGGTTAGCCTAGCCAGAGAATGCAACTTTTTCTCTCTATTTCTGATTGGTTGAGATCATATAAAGCAATGGGTAAAGAGCATACACAAAAAATAAAACACTTTTCGCTTTGTTTCTGGTTTGTTGAGATCGCAAGAGCACATGACAAAGAGAATGCACAGAGTACATGACAAAGAGAATATGCAGACCAAAAAGAGAAAAATGAGAATATAAATAGAAAAAATGAAATATTAACACAATATAAAAATGTGATGAAACTTTATATCTCCAAATTTGACAAAATAATGTCGTATTTTGGGTAAATGGAAACATTTTCGGGTGAAACAAAAAGTGCTTCCAACTAAAAGTATCGCTCTTGAAGAAATATAATAGTTCGTTCAAGGTAGAAATACATAGAAATAGTATAACTCATAAATCTTTTGATGCATGCAATGACACAAGTTTAGGATCTCAATTAACAACTAGAGTTGGTCTTCATATGGGCTTTAATACCATGTCCTACAAATTGAATATTTTCGCATAGGATCAAATACCTTAAACAACCACTCACACAAACAAATTAGAAATCAATACACCACTGTATTATATGGTTAAAATCCTAAAAAAGGGAAACAATTCACAACCCCAACCAACGTGACCACTTGACACAATACACCAATGTATATATATATATATATATATATATACACGTTTCTTACAATTGATCATTAAAAAATGACCCTCCTTGCTCTTTAAATAGAGATCATGGACCAATGAGGTGTTAAACCATGGATCAATATCGTTGTTAGTATTGCTGTTAGCATTGAGGAAAATATGAATAGTCAGATCACTTTATGTCTAGCGCATACTGTGATCGTCGAATTACATAACTACAAATGCATATTAAGGAAACACACTTTACCTAAAGACACATTAAACCAAGTTGATTTTAACTAACTTTTAAGTGTCTAAATATCCTAACAAAAACAACTATGAAGAGTTCATGGCATTAAAATTCTTATTGAAGAGAGCTTTGGAAAAGGGACTACACCAATTACAGGTATATAGGAACTCACTTTTTGCAATTAATTAGATGAAGAATTTGCTACATGTTTATAATATTACTCTTCTTCATCTTGTAGAGTAGCTTAAGAAGAATTGTCTTCTATTTAACATGATTAAATTTACTCATGTTTATCGAGCACAACACTACTGTAGATGCACTGCCAAATGTTGATTTATTATTGCAAGTGGGTTAACTCCTATTCGGGGAGTCTTTGGATGGAAATATCATTGAAACGTGACTTGATATTTAGGTTCTGTTTATATACACTGTGTTGATGTTAGTCTTCTAATTTTCTATATTTGATGTACTAGCTTACTATAAAATGTCGTAGGTTTGTTATTAGAAATATATTGAGGAGATATGGTATGTAAACTTAAGTCTTTTCTCTGGGTCTTATTTATAGGTATTTTTATAGTTTTGGAGGATGGTTTAATAAACAAGGAGACTGGGTGTGAGATGTGTCACAACAGAGTGCTTTTTATTCTCTACTGAATAAAGAATGCATTATTACCTTAGAAAAAATACTTTGATGATTTAAGTTGAATATGTATTTTTTTCCATGAAAAATGTTATTGGGGAAACCTTCCATGCATTTCCTCCATGAAAAACATGATAAGGAATTAATTTGTTTGCTTTAATATTTTATTTCTATGCTAAAATACCTTAAAGGCAAGTTTTCTTAAATCTCCATATTTTTTTAAAAGTTAAAGGTTTACACGATTTCCTATTCCTTAAGAATATTCGGATGAAGAATGGTGCCAAATGCCAAGTCACAAGAATTGCTAATAATCCCCCGCAAACTAGATAAGATTTGAGCCTTTAACCTATAACCTCCTCTTCAACAATATGTTTTTAACAAATGGTTCAATTACTTAAACAAACTCCTAGTTGTATATGTGTGAGAGAATTAGTATTATTATTTATTAAAAATATGATTTTTTTTTTTTTGAATAATAAATATTATGTAATATCCTCCATTATACATTGTTTACATTTCAGTTGTAATTATAAAACAATATGAAATTCTTAAATCAAGAAATGAAAAATATATTAAATTAATTGAATATAATATTGATCCATTCTACATTGTTTACATTTCAGTTGTAATTATAAAACAATATGAAATTCTTAAATCAAGAAATGAAAAATATATTAAATTAATTGAATATAATATTGATCCAAGAATTTTGACGTATATAATATAATTAAAATAAGTGTGATATGCATGGAATTGAATTTAATATAATGTGGTTATTGTAGATACGAATATGTATAAATTTGATCAGGTATATAATACAAAGTGTTAAATTCCTTGGGTTGTCTTTTAGTGGTTGGATGGAATATTGTTATATAAATGGTTTAAGTTCAAATTTTGGCAAGGGTAAAGTTTCTTCTATGTGTGTGAGGGAAGGAATTTGACCTCCACGAGTTGCTTTCTTTTGTTATCAAAGAGACTTAACACATACCATTAAATATAAATAGTTTAAGTGGAAATTAATAGAATAAAAATCCCCAAATAAACTACATTTAAGGTGTTTGGCTTCCAAGAACTAGTTTTCTTTATTATAAGAGAAATTTAATACATACCATCAAACCAAATTGGTTTAAATGGACATTAATTAAATCAAAATCCCTAATAAAATCAAATCGAAAGTGATTGTGCAATTAATGTTTTCTATGTAATTTTCATTATATAACATTATCAATAAACTTGACGGGCCAACTATGGTAGTCTGGTAGTGGTAAGATATATAAGACTTCCCACAAGTTGTTTGTAGTTGGTTGCATCCTCAAATTCATTCCCTTTGTTTCATGTGAGCTTCAAATTTTGTCCCATTGGAGTAGAAACACGATTACAATAAACCATGTTGAACTTTTTCAACAATTCTCCAACATACTTATTTTGGGAGATGAATATGTACTTTGGATTTTGAATCACTTCAATGCCCAAATAGTAGTGAAGATGTCCCAAATCTGTCATCTCAAATCCTTTCTTCAACTCTTTCTTTACAGATGCAATATAAATTTCATTGTTTCTTGTTATCAACAAATCATCTACATACACTACAAGATATACCACAAAATTTCCAACTTTCTTGACAAATAGAGTTGCATCATCAGGATTGAAGTGCTTGAAATTCAATTTCAGATGATGCTCAATAAGATTTTCATACCAGGCTCACAATGCTTGTTTCAGGATGTATAAGGATTTGATGAGCTTGCACACTTTTTGTTCTTGTCCCTTCACAAAAAAACCTTCTGGATGAGTCATGAATACATTCTCTTTCAAGCCTCCATTCGACAAAACAATCTTCACATCCATTTGATGAATTTTCTATCCATTTTTTGCTACCAAGGAAAAAAGAGTACAAATGGTAGCCCATTTTTCTATGGGGGAAACAATATCCTCGTATTCAATACCTTATTACTATGCAAATCATTTTTCCACGAGCCTTGATTTGTGCTTGTCAAGTGAGACATTTGATTTGTACTTTTTCTTGAATACCCACTTGCAACCAATTTGTTTGGTTCCAAATGGAGGATTCACCAACTTCCACGTCAAATTCTTGATGAGAGCATCACATTCCTTTTGCATGGATTATTTCCACTCATCATGAGAAGTGGCTTCTTGAAAGGAAGTTGTTCCAAAGTTAGTAGATAAATTCAAATCAAAATCATATCAAACATCCATGCCATCTACATCACCTGAATTTGAATTATCTATAACACCTCCATCTTGTCTTGAGGAAATTTTAGTTCTTGTCTTTCCGACCTCATTAGGACGAATACTTTCAAATGTTTTTATGAGCCATTTTGGTGGAACTTTATGAGATGGTTCAGGTTCCTCAGTTGATTGAGATGGTGTTGAATTCTCATCAAGACTCAACCTTTCAATCCTCTCAATCACATCATCCAAATGAACATTAGGTTATGATGAAGTGGCTAGAACTTATTTGAGGGGGAGATGGTGCTTCAAAAGTATATTCCAAATATTGATCCAAGATAGGGATCCCCCCTTCAATATGTCGAATCTCATCATCAAATTCATGATATGTCTTTACATGAGTGAATTTTTCCATATGAACAAGCTACCTCTCATCAGTTTTCATTCTTGGAGAATTCAAGAAAGATTACATCTTTGGAAAGAATGAATTTATTGTTTACCTCATCGTAAAGACAATATCCCTTGGTGGTATTTGACTACCGCAAGAATATGCATTTCCAACTCCTTGAATCAAGCTTGTTTCTTTGTTCCTTAGGAAATAAGGCACAACATGTGGAACCAAAGACCCTAAGATGCCTCATCGAAAGAATGCGATCATACAACATTTCATAAAGAGTCTTGTTTTCAAGAGTATGAGATAGGCACCTGTTTTTCACATAACTTCACATAGAAGTGCATCCGTCCAAAACATCAATTTAAGATTTTTGAAAAACATCATGGAATGAACTATATTTAGGAGAGTCATGTTCATTCTTTCAGCTACACCATTCTATTGATGATTGTATGGAACTACGGTTTGATTTGTGATCCCATGTTGATGTAGATAGTTTTCAAATTTATTGGATGTATATTCTCTTCCATTACCAGTGTGAAGAGAGCCAATACGATACTAAGCTTCATTTTGGATCCGCACATGAAATTTTTTAACAGCTTCAAAAGAAATTGTGATTTTTCTTTCAACAAGTACACCCAACACATCCTTAGAATGTAATCATCAATAAAATACACAATATATTTATTTCCATTTGTAGATGGAATAAGCATAGGGCCACACAAATCAGAATGTATCAGTTCAAGGTTTCTACATGCTGTGGAAGTATACTCATGAAATGGTTGTTTTCTATGATTTCCAAGGATACAAGCATCACATTGCTTCAAGTTCCTAGGAATAGTAGGCAAACCTGAGAGACCAGTATTTTTCAGCAAACGAAGGCTCTCATAATTAATGTGACTAAATCTAGAATGCCACAAGAGACTAGATGACATTGTATCGGCATTGCGATGAGAGAAGTATACATAATTATGTGCATGCACATATGTATTTTTCAACTTAAATAGTCTTCCATTTGCCACGCTAGTCATGACAACGATGTTGTCAGAAACCTTCCTTATTTCGACTTTGCCACTGAAGATATGAACACAATGGTCTTGCTATTGGATGTGCACAAGCAACAACAAGTTTATTCACAACTCAGGAATATAAATCACATCATGCAGATGATAATATGGGAGTCCATGCAATTTAAGTATATGGTGCCAAATACTAAAGGTTTGAGACTTGATTTATCTACAAAATAAACTATACCATCTACATTATCATTGAAATATTTGAATAATTCTCTCTAGAAGGTCATGTGGCAGGTTGCACCTGTTTCAAGAAGACATGCATCTTTCCAGGAAGCAAATGAAATGTTAAACAAATCTTTAGTTACTCCTATATTGCAATGGGAAACAATATAATGAGAAGATTCAAGTGCTTCACCTTTCGCCGAATCTGATGTTTTACCTTTTTCTTCTTTCTGATTTTGTTTGTCTTTAATCTTCTTCCATGGGATTATACAATTATTTTCTTCATGTGACCCATTCTTTCCACAATGGTCACAGTGAAGATTAAATCTCTCATCGTGGTTATTTTTTCCAACCCTGCCTATGAAATTTGCAGCTTCTCCATTGTCATAATCGATCATTCATTCCTTTGATGACTTCCTCTCCTGCATATACTGGTACCTAAGAACAAGATTCTCAAGTAGTAGGTTCGAGTTACTAGAATGATGGATTATGCCTCCATCGACTTTGCTAAACCTTGGTCTTTCTCCATAATTATCATCATATTTCATATTGATATGATCATGTCCACCTTTCACATTATAGGCAACATCTAGGCTTCTGGCTTTAGTGATCTTTTTGTATTCAAAGCCATAACATTGCATGCCTTCATAATAACGCCTATCAATGTCTTCTTAATGGTGGAAGTCAACTTCAAAGACATTGTGGAATTCTCTACTTGTAATATTCATATCGAATAACCCACCATTATCTGTTGGTTTTATATCAAAGGGAGAATAATATTATCGAAAGAATTTATCTTCGCTCTAATCATCACATATCAGATAGTCGGCCTTTGACTCAAATTCAATATTAAACACATCACCTCCAAGATATGCTTCCATGAAATTGATGACCATTGTTTTATAATTATTCATCTCCTACCCCAATATATTGTTTGGCATGACATGATAATGTGAATCATTGGAAGCTACAAATCCTCTAGCGATCACAATAAAAATATCACGACTTTCATTTTTGAAGCATTGGAAGACTTCATCGACTTTGCAGCCGATTGAACATGATAATTGTCAACAAAATTCAATTTGGCTCCACATACCTTGATAACACACATTGATGAAGAAGAATTAGAAGATGGAAAAGTTTATGCTGCCAAGGAATCATTTTGATAGGTGTGCATAAAATCTAGTTGGACGAAGAAAGAGGTATGTATAAGTGGTTATGCAAGAAGAGATGCATAGTTGATCGTGTATCTATTGTGGTCGTGAACCGGTCACCGTGCCCAGGAGGTTGCGGTGAACGATTTCCCCTTCTTACAAACCCTAGTCCAAGTTCTCTACAACCTCGACGAGCAACTTGAACACTGACATTCCTCTTGCGCAAGTCTGTCCCGTCAAAAAGACCACCAACATTGTCATCATAGGAAGATAATGAAAGGATAATGAAAATAAATGGGCACAAGGAATGGGTTCACCAAAATTTCACCAGAAGAAAGATACAAGAATACCCGACTAAGGGTTTCATGCAAAGAGAGAGCCACACAAAGGAAAGAGAGGAATGTCTGAAATACTTTACCACTAATGAGCACATGGAATCAACCAAAGTTGACATGCCTGCAAAGAGACAGAGAGACATATGGTAGAGACGTTTCTATGGGAAATGAAACGCCAATGGAGAGAATTGTAACAACCTAATTATATTAATTAATGATCATAATTAATTAAGGTAAATTAAATATGAGTCTCCTCACTTATATCAGGGTTCAGAGTTTTAACAATAATTTGTTCTCTAAATTATGCTTGTATATTCATCAAGTAAATCTAATATCACATTTCTGGTCCTGTTCTAATATATAAACAATTAAATATCAGGTTATAGGTATGCATTTTTAACTTTTATTTACACAAAAACAACAATAAGTAAAATCAGTGAAATACTTGTTGAACAGAAGTTTTCCCTTTTCAGTTTGCCCCTTTCTTTCTTCCTGGTCATCACTTGTCTTGAGAACTTAACTGAAATTAAATCCTCCCAGCCAACTAGGAGCAAAGCCTCTACGACTCCCTAGCTCTAGGAAATCATATTTCCTAGTCCCCGAGCCTGAAATCCTAGCAACTCTAGTCCACTAGTAAAAACCCACAAAGAAATTTTGCATCCTTTCTGCTCTTCCTGGTTTGTCCTCCCCCTCCAAAAATTCTCTCCCAATAAAATCCTCTGCCCCTTCTCCCAGTCCAACCCCCTGTTCCTTATCCTCCTCTCTCGAATCCTTTCCCCCATTAGTTTCCCATATGCCTTATCTTTGTAACTAATTCTTTACCTACCTTTAATACAATAAAATAATCCCCTTCCCTTTTATGTTTGTTACATTACTTAGTTCAAATAATAAGTAATTATTTCAATAATTAATTTACTTAGATAGATTGATGATTAAATAAATTTACTTTCAGTACATTAATGATTTAATTTACCTTAATTAATTATGATCATTAATTAATCTAATTGGGTTGTGTTGGCCCTCGACCAAGTTTTGAGGAAACATTGGTCATGTTTTTGGGACTTCGACAGACTGGTCGAAGATGGAGCGCCCAGGTGGAGCTGAGATCGCGAGATCTCACTTGTTTTGTGGAATTTTTGGGATTTTAGGGTTTATGTAATGGGTTAATGGATGTTGGCCCATGGGTTTTACCCATGTTTAGGCCTTTTTGTAAATGTATAAATAGGTATTTAGGCGATGTAAGGGGAGACTACTAGTTGTTGGTTGGCTTAGTGCATGACTAGTTGGCTTCGTGCAAAGAGTATGTTAAGACTTGCAGAGATACGCGCAAGTGATTGTAAGAGGCTTTGTGCACAGACTGTATAAGGCTTTGTGCTAATAAGGAGTTGGATCTGTGCCTTGACTTGATTTTGGGAAGGAGGATCTGGTGGGTTGCGCGCAAATCTCCTGTCCTTCGCAGAGTTGCGCTCTGTGGCTTTGTGCACAAGAGTCGAAGAATGTAGAAAGCTTGAAGATTAATAAAGAAGAGAATAAGAAGTTAGTGGACGTAGCCCCACACTGGGGTGAACCACATATATCCTATGTTCTGAAGTGCTTTGTGTGATGTTGTTGATGTTGTTTATGTGTGTATTTGCTTAGTGTTATTGTTATAACATATAATGGATGCATATGATGTTGTTTCTTAGTGCCTTATGTATGATGAATGCCAGTTCTGATTTAATTCTATGTGCTAAGAGGTTTTAAGGGCTTGATCTTGATTGTTACTACGTTGATCTGTAATTAGGGTTTAATCTGTGATGTGAACGAGACTCATGAACTAATGCATATTATTGGCTAAGTTCTTTGTTAAGTGTTGTAATGACAAATATGTGTCCCAGCTAGGTTGTAGACACATGAGTCCTACAGCCCCCCCTGCCTCTATCTCGGGTGAGACTTCATCTTCTTCGTGGGTGTTTCCGAAAGTGCCAGTAATTAGGGTTTTGTTGGTGCGTTGTTGAAGCGTTGAACCCTGGGTTTGCCCCTGTGCCAACAAATGGTTCCATTGTCGGGACCTGAAACTGTGATTGTTGGGAACTGAAGAAAAGAGGAAGCTCTATGTGTAGATCTATTGTTGCAGCGCGCATTATTTTAATCATCTTGTAAAGCTTTGTGCTAAGAAAGGAACCTGATCTGAAGAAAAGAGGTAGATCTTAAAGAAGAATTTGAAGTCATTAAGTTTTTTGAGAACAACAATCCTTTTCCACTTTTGTTAGGAAAGACCTGGATTGAGAAAGATCAGATCCAAAGGAAAGTAGAGGAGGAAGGTACAGAACAAAAAAAACAAGAATTAAGGGACTTCATAGCTAGAAAAATAGAGTGACTAATACAAGAACAAGAGGATAAGTCGAAGCAACAAAGGGCCAGGGAATTAGCTGTCAAATTTCAAAGAACACAAGATGGCTTAAAGAACCTATCCATGTAGGAAAGAAGTGAAACCAGCCCGGAAATAATAAGAGAAGAGGTATTACCTTTGAACCCTTTGAAAGACCCTCAACAGTGCGAAATTACTACGCTAAGAGAAGATAATAATAAGAATGGAAAGAGGAACCCAGAGACTCAGATCACAGGAAATAAGGAAAGAAAGCTCGGTAAGAAGAAATCAACGATAGAAAAACTACAGGAAGTTCCAGAGAAGACTTCGCAGAAGGCAGGCTTGTAGAACTTGAACCTTTCTGGAATAGTAGAACCGCGTAGAATGGGACTTCTCCACGATGAAGCTATATGACCGTTGGAGGAATCCCGACCATTATAATGACGCTCCAGAACGGTCAGAAACACAGTTATTGCCAGAAATACTATCGCTGGACCGTTGGGACCGCGCCACAATGGACTAATCCTTATTGATCGAGGCATTCCGACCCGTTGGAGGAATCTATTACGACGTTGCTTATTTAACCCGTCGGATGCTGCGCTGGGACCACTTTTTTCCACTTGTGATTATCCAAGCTAAAAAAGAACCAATTGCATACCACGTTGTGTTGTCTAGACCTCGTCATTTGTTTGATTACCTTGTCTACATGTTCGCCTGCCCGATCCCCATCCCCTTGATTACAAGTGTGAATTTTGGGTGAACATAGTGCGTTAGAAAAGTCTGTGGAGGAGATTATTATAGATATCATGGCTGAGAAAGTCATGTCTGTAGGAATACAAGCATCATCAACTAGCGCATTGTAAGCATCCCCCTTGACTGGACGTCGGCCTAGCCGAACTGTGACTAAGAAACGAAGCAAGCACCGCGATGATCTGGCTAACGCGAAGCAGATCCCGTCGGTCTTGCCAGATTACATACTGCCTTTGGCTGGTGTAGTTATCCATGACAGTGTCCCACGTGACTTTGAGTACAAGTTGATCATTGCGTAACTCCCGAAGGAGATATAAGCAGTTGGACCCCATTTGGGACTGATCCTAGCTCTCAAGATCAGCGACTTCAACCTCGGAGACTGGAAGAACTATGTGATGCTTGCGTCGTATAGGTACCTAATGAAGACGACTCAAAAGAAGCCTAGAATATTTCCCCATCCGTGGATTAAGGAGCTCGCGTGATCAACGATTTTGAACGTGATGAAGATCCCTCACTTCGATTGACATCAGGAGGTTAACACATGCGTTAAACTCCTCCTGTCGTGCTATCATGGAGGTAATATTTGGTTAGATAGGCACATCACTATGGATCTGATGCTTATCCACCTGATCACTGGATTGAGCATGTAGGGAACGAGCCCTCAGCAATTCTACCCAGGGAAGACTTCAGACCACTCCCTGGCACAATGCATCAAGGAAGACTATGGCGATGTAGAGAAGGGAAAGAGAGGCTACAAGGTAGCCTCTATCTAGGATGGCATAGTGCGCCTTTCTTGCTAACTGATCACAGGAAATCTCGTCAGAAATAACCGACTGACACAACTCACAGGATTCGTAGTGGACCTTGCAGGGAAGTGCATAGAAGGAATGTAGATGAATTGGGAAAGTTACCTCATCGACGAGATGGAAAAGGACTGCTGTGCAGCGCAAGATCAAGGGTATGAATTCCATTTCAATTAGCTATTGGTACTGATCGCATTTGTCACCTGGAAAATGTCGGAAGGAGCAACGTTCCTAGAAGTTGAGCCATCAAAGCCATTGGCCGCAAGGTTCTCCACCTTGTGGTACACAAATCACATGGCGAAGCAGTGGCATTCGAATATTGTGTTCCATGCTTACTACCTACAACTGAAGCACGCCATTGAATCATTTCCACGGATGACACCGAATACACTCCATCAATATAGATCTTTCGCGAAGTTCCGCATAGACTGACACTTCATCTACATCATCGCGCACAGGGATGAAAGTAAGCAGGAGTTGTAGTCTTATTATAAGCTGACCGATGAAGACATGGAAGAGATCAGTAAAGAATGGTTATCAAAGTTCCTTGTACTGGTGGAATATGCAAAACTCTTCGACCCCGACATCATAGGAAGTCCATTGGTCACCTGATCCGAATATGATGGACAAAAGAAAAAGGAGGAAGTGCATAACATAGAAACTGATGAGGAGGACTGCGCCTGAGAGGAGATGAGGCTTGATTCACCTACAGGAGGAGGAGGAGATGAAGTGAACCAAGAGGAAGGAGGGGAATAAGGAGAAAAGAAAGACAAAGGCAAAGATACACCACCGAAGGATCCCCTCACCACAGCAGAAACATCGCAGAAGAGGAAGGTTTCCTCGGAGAAACCTTCGACAAGAAAGAAGGCCTGCACCAATAAGCCTGAATTGAAGAATGTGCTCACAGTGAACGATGTATATCTCATCATCGCATCCATGGAGGATGATTCAGAAGATATCTTGCAGAGACATGAAGTGAAACAAGAAACACTGTATGACAGAATAAAGAAGGAGCTCAAGGACATACAACAATCTATCCATTCGAGCCACACAGTACCAACTACGCCTTCTTCAACGAAAAATGAAGAATTTGGGGATGAGCCCACCCAATTGCGAATATTATCAGATGCAATAGAGGCTTGAATTCATCGAGTCCAAGAAGAAAAGAAATAGGCTACAGAAGCCATGAAGAAAGAAAAGGAGGAGGTCTTAGAGCATCTTCGAATTGTGCAGCAGGAGAAACATGAAATTGGGACAATGTTCAAGGAAGACAAAAGATGCAGAAAGAAAAAGACCTACTAATTGTAGAGCAGACTATGCTCAAAGAGGCAGTGATTAGAGCACTTCTCTCTGTGCCGGGCTTGAAACAGGAGGAACCAAAGTCAACTGAGATGCAAGTGGTGAAGCTTGTCGAAGCCATTTAGAAGCTTCAAGCACAGATCATAGAGTAAGAACTCCAAGCAGTACCTAGCACTCTGCAAGAAGTGTGTGATCAGAGGGAAGAAGCTACCATGAATGCATTGGAAATAATTAGGGCACTGGCCTCAGAGTGTAAGCAACTGAGTGATCGAAGTGAGCATATCTATGAGCGCCTTGCAGAATATCCGGAGCTGAGGAAATTAGAAGCATAGCTCCAAAAGGCGAAGTAGTAGGCGTCCACCATGCAAGCACAGATGAAGCTTCTTACTGCAATCGAGAAGATGAAAATATCACAGGAACAATGCGCAGTTCAACAATAGGTTACTACCATCTAGAGAAGAGTTATGGAGGTTACACAGAGACTCGAGCCGGTGCAGGACGAAGCCTGCATGCTTTTTGAAGAGATAGAAGGACAAGGTTCACAGCTGGAACAGGTGGTCGCAATAGTGGAACAAAGCCTGGAAGGGCCTGTCACCGAGCAAGTAATTCAAGAGTTCGTCGAGAAGGAAGCTCTGGTGAAGCAACAAGTTGAGGCAGCTTTAGCTAATCTCAAGGACTTTGAAGCAGTGTTTCCCAGATCTGAGTGACTCTGGATGAGTCACAAGTGAGAGTTGGGGGCCTGTTGGCCCTCGACCAAGTTTTGAGGAAACATTGGTCGTGGTTTTGGGACTTTGACAGGCTGGTCGAAGATGGAGCGCCTAGGCGAAGCTAAGATCGCGGGATCTCACTTTTTTTGCAGGCTTTTGGGGCTTTTAGGGTTTATGTAATGGGTTAAGGGATGTCGGCCCATGGGTTTTACCAATGTTTACAGATTTTTGTAAATGTATAAATAGGTATCTAGGCGATGTAAGAGGAGACTACTAGTTGTTGGTTGGCTTAGTGCATGACTAGTTGGCTTTGTGAAAAGAGTATGTTAAGATTTGCAGAGCTAAGTGCAAGTGATTGTAAGAGGCCTTGTGCACAGACTGCATAAGGCTTTGTGCTAATAAGGAGTTGGCTCTGTGCCTTGACCTGATTTTGGGAAGGATAATCTGGCGGGCTGCGCACAGATCTCCTGTCCTTCGCAGTGTTGTGCTCTGTGGTTTTGTGCACAGGAGCCAAAGAATGTAGAAATCTTGAAGATTAATAAATAAGAGAAGAATAATTTGGTGGACGTAGCCCCACACTGGGGTGAACAATGTATATCTTGTGTTCTGAAGTGCTTTGTGTGATGTTGTTGATGTTGTTTATGTGCTTATTTGCTTAGTGTTGTTGTTATAACATATAATGGATGCATCTGATGTTTGTGCTTAGTGCTTTATGTACGATGAATGTCAGATCTGATTTAATGGTATGTGCTAAGAGGTTTTAAGGGATTGATCTTGATTGTTACTACGTTGATCTGTAAATAGGGTTTAATATTTGATGTGAATGAGACTCATGAACTAATGCATATTATTGGCTAAGTTCTTTGTTAAGTATTGTAATCAAAGATCTGTGTCCCAGCTAGGTTGTAGACACCTGAGTCCTACAATCTCCCCTGCCTCTACCTCGGGTGAGACTTCATCTGCTTCGTGGGTGTTGTCGAAAGAGCTGGTAGTTAGGGTTTTGTTGGTGCATTGTTGAAGTGTTGAACCCTCGGTCTGCCCCTGTGCCAATAGGTTGTTACATACACTAACCCTTCAAGAAACTTCATCCTGAAGTTATAGTAATTTTCAATACAAGGGTAATAATACATGATTCATACATCCAGATCAAATAAGCAATATCATTAATTTAAAACACTCATACATACTAGTGTACATGTGCAAGGCATGTATGTGTAGCTAGCACATACAAAACTCACGCGTGTACTAATGGCAATAATTAACATATCTAATACAATTAATCTTCATAAGAATAAATCAATCGTTTACAATATTAGCATAATCCTTTAATTATAATAATTTAGCACAAAACAACATTTAACTAGATAATTGAAACTCAATTAAGAATTTTTTTTTTTAACAAAAGAAAATAAGACACTTATTCTATAAGATTAGAAACCCCGCACACTCTCAACTACTTTTAATTATTCTGCCTCCCTAACCTACTTCCATCTTCTATCCCTATCCTTCTTCTGTCGGACTATCTTGAAACATAAACTATATTGACCTAACTATAGACAGAACTCGTAATTGGAAGTGTCAACTGCCTTGACCAAGCTTCCCTAGCAGGCAACTGGCAATCATCATCACACGCCCAGGGGAGCATGATCTAACACAATCCTCCCATGACTCCAGGTTTTAGAGGATACACGGTGGGAAATGGCTCCACCCCTCCTGATAGAACTAGGGTCAACACCCTATCATGGACCATACAATGGAACTCTGTTGTTGGCATTTCTTCATCGTATTTATTCAGTTTCAGGCAGTCTCACTACCTGAAAACTTGCACTTTCCCACATATCATAGCAATTCCTTTGAACCAACATAATTTTATGTACAAAGATTCATACCATATTGTTCCTTTGGTCGATGTTCATGACATTAACCATTTATTATCATCATCCTTTGGCTATTTAATAGCCCCTTAATATCCATACATTATTATCATGAAAATGCATTTAATGATATCATTAACTCAGTATCCGTGTACCAACAAATTTAAATTTCAAAATTTTCAAGCTAGAATTAGGTTGCATAATATCCATCATAATTCAAATAACAATAAACATTCATAGTATTGACATTCACATAAGTCCATATGTCTAAAATTTTAAGTGTATCACTAATAGTTTCACAGTTAATAAGCAAATAAGATACATTTAGGACATAAGTAATTCTAGTTGTCTAAGTAAAAATTTGGCATTACATACACCCAACGTTCGGGAACATAGTCTTGAGGTGGTCAAAAAGTGCAGGATGATCTCATTGTAAGGTCTTTGCATCCTCCCAAGTACCATATATTGGGCTATACTTGTCCCAATGAACCTTAACTTGGTCTACAAAACGGTTCCTGGGTTGTCAGACCCTACGGTCCAATATGCGTAATGGTTCGACCATGATGGTTCCCATATCCAAGACCTGCAATTCCTTCCAATTTAGGTTGTGAGATTCGTCAACAATATAATGCCGTAGAACATATACATGAAAAACATTATGAGTTTTATGCAAGTGGGATGGGAGTATGAGGCATATGCAATGGGTCCAATTCTCTCTTGGTTTTTAAACGGTCCTATTAATCGAGGTGACAACTTTGTCCCCTTCCCAAATCGAATGGTACTCTTATTAGTCATAATATGAATGAAAACATGATCTCCCACTTTATAACTTTGGCCAGTCATGTGTGCATCAACATAACTTTTTTGTCTATCATGTGCCTACTTTAGCCATTGTCTAATCTGAACCACATGTTCCTCCATCTCTTGACTCAATTCTAGCCCTACTGTCACTCAGTCTTCCAACCTTTCCCAACTCAACGATGTCTTGCATGGGCTTCCATACATAGCTTCATAGGGCGACATTCCAATTGAGCMGTGAAAATTGTTATTGTAGGAGAACTCTACTAAAGGTAAGTACTTCTTCCAATGGGTTTTATTATCCATAACATACATCCTAAGCATGTCTTCCATAACCTAATTTATTCTTTCTATTTTCCCATCTGTTTCAGGGTGATATGTTGTGCTCAAGTTCAATTGAGTCCCCAATGTTGACTGCAAACTTGTCCAAAACTGCGATGTGAATCTAGAGTCCCTATCTGAAAAAAATTTAGTGGGTAACCCATGCAAATGGATGACCTCACTTATAAAAATGTGTGCCACATCAGTAACATCATAAGTGTCTTTGACTGGAATAAAATGAGCACTCTTCGTCAACTTATCAACTATAACAAGAATGGCATTGTGCCTCAGTGATGTGAGTGGAAATCCCACAACGAAATCCATAGAAATGACTTCCCACTTGGACATAGGGACATCATGCAGTAGTAGGAAACTTGTCTGGTGGTGATGACCAGCCTTCACTTGCTAATACTCAAGGCACTTGGCGAAAAAATGGGCTACATCAAGCTTCATGCCCACCCTAAAGAAAATCTTCTCCATGTCTGCAAACATTTTCTTCACACCTGGATGCGTACAGTAAAGTGCTCTATGGGATTCCTTGAGTATGATGCACCGAATATCCCCACCTTCAGGGATGTACATCCTTCCCTAATATCTTAATAGTCCATCTGCTTCAAGGCTATATCCTTCAAACTTTGGTTCTAACTTCCTCCCACTCCGGAAGGATGAAGTAACCTTTAAATACCAACTATCTCCAAGAAGTTCCCCTAACACTCGCTCCCTCAGATTAAATTTTAAGGGCACCAAGGAGAAGATACATGGTCTTATGCTGAGGGCGTCCTCAACCACATTCTCCTTTCCCTTGATGTATGAAATTCCAAAATCATACTCACTCATAAACACACTCCATCGCCTCTACCTAGCATTGAGATCCCTTTGAGTGAAGATATGATTTAAGCTTTCATGTTTTGTTTTGAGCTTAAAGCTTCGTCCCACTAGCTAATGCCTCCAAAGCTTTAGATCTAGCATTACAACTGCCAATTCTAAATCATGAGTAACATATAACTTAGGGTTTAAACGAGCACAATTTTTTTTCATTTGCGGAAATGCGAGGGGGAAACACGTGGATCCCATGCAGGTTCCGTGTTGTCTAACAGGTAAGTTGCTCTTATAAAAAAAAATCTTTTATATTTGTTTTTTATTTATTTATATACATAAAAATAAAATAAATGTATTTGTTATATAATAATAATAATAATAATAATAATAATAATAATAATAATAATAAAAATAAAATTAGTTATAAATAAATAGTTATATTTATAACTTTAAATTGAATTAAAGCAATTATTTAAAAAACAAAAATAAATAGTTTTATTTTAAATTCAATTTTAATTCAATTTATAGTTAAAATTTTCTAAAAATTATAGTTTAAATTAAGAAAGAAAGAAAGAAAAGGAACGAAAATAAAAAAATCCTTTACCCTTTCTCCGAGTCCAACTTCCTCTTCTTTATCCTCCTCTCTAGAATCTTTCCTCTCATTAATTTCCCATCTGCCTTATCTTTGTCATTAATGCTACCTACCTTTGATATAATAAAATAATCCTCCCTTATTATTTTCGTTACATTACTTAGTTTAAATAATTGATAATTATTTCAATAATTAATTTATTTAGATTAATCTTGTTATAAAAATCATGGAGTTAACTTGCTCTAATAAATACAATAAAGATTGATTGTTAGTTTTCCCCTTCTAGGTGACTCTTCATATCACCTACCACTCTTCATATTTCTCCTCATTAATATTTACAATGATATTTACACAAGTAACACAATCACAAAAATTATGTATCCAACAAAAACAAACTAATTTAGATAGATAGAAAGAAAAAAACTTTCATAAATAAAATCATTATTTTATAATTAAAATTATTAAATAATAAATTATTAATAAATTTAATAAAAAAATTGAAATAATGAAAATTAATAAAATTTATTTATTTAATTCAAAATATAACCAACCATATTAATCTATATATTAATTAACAAAATGCATGA